>VZTA01023099.1:57412-112667 GCA_013398855.1 Mohoua ochrocephala | reverse complement strand
GTTTCAGAGACCCAATTCTTGTTTCTTATTCAGAGAACAGAGATGAATTGGATCCAAGGGAAATAAGATTCTCTCTTATACTAAGAGTTTCAAAACTAATAAACCACACTTCCAGACAAAATAATATCTTTATTGTATATTTTGAGGTCTAGGACTAGGCTTGTACTACTTTTTCCAATCTAGGCTGCATGGCTCACATGTTCCTTAATGCACAGGTGGTTTAAAGCTCCACTTTCAGGCTGTCATAAACTACAGATGCACCTCATTCACTTCTGGGCACTTTCAGACACAACACATTTGTATGATCACATTCATAATTCAGCGAATGGTTCATCACATGTAGGTGACTTAGAAACTAAAGGTTTTTTGTTTGCTCATTTATTATTCTAGCTGAAATACACACACATTTCAGATTTTAGATAGAAGGATCTTCACTTTGAATAGTATATGCCATACAAGCCTGGCCTAGACTTCATAGAGAACATCCTTATCACAGGAAGCTGGTTTCCAGGAAGATATTTGATATAGCAAAATCCTATCAGTTGTGTATAAAATTGTTATTGATTAAGAACATATATTGGTGACAGTTGGAAGAGGGGTTTGGTACTGCTGGAGTGAGTAGTCCAAAGGCACATCACACTGAGATAGGATGCCAAGAAATTCCATCACCTTCCTCCTTATCAGGTATAGGTCAGACCCCAGGAGGTTTCAAGAATTCATTTCTGTTTCTGTCCTCATGAAGTACAAAGGCACTCTATCAGCTTTTTTCCCATGGACAATTTTATCCTGTTGCTACAAAATAACATAACATAGAAGCTTAGCTGGGATACCAAAGATTATAATGAGTAGCGTCCCCTATAAATAGTTGTTCTGGCACAAAAAGTAGTTATGACCTAGTAAAAATTTAGACATAGCAAAAAAGTAGACATATCTTAAAAAAAACCAGAATCACAATAATAAGTGGTGTAAATGAACTGAATTTCTAGTAACAGATGAAATCCAATCCTCCCAAAGTCTTTTACTCTAAATGACAAATTTTGCATGCTATAAAATGACTTGAAAAGGGCTGAGTTGAAGCAGGACCAGACACGGTAACATATTTTGGAATGATTCAGAACTATTAGCGTAGAAAGGAAAAGCCAGCTATGATCCATTGGAGGGAATTCCCAAAGAAACAGGCAGGCTGTGACGCAGAGCACTGGTCAGGTCACACATGCTCAGCTCAGACCACCCAAGCTCAGAAACCGGAGCAGAGGCAAAAAAGATTCATGGGACTGCTCAGGGAAGACTGGAAGCGCAGAGTGAGAGGAGACAGCAGATTGGCATGTTCAGGCCAAGCAAAATGAAAGCTGAAGGGTTTATCTGCTGCTCAGGGGAAAGGAAGGAGTGGAAAATGCTGGTGTCAGGGGCAAGGGGAAGGAAGGCATCAGCACTAACCCATCCCCATCACTGACACCAGCCAGTTTTGTGTGGCCCTTTAAATAATATTAATTAGGATCAGAACCCAAAATCTAGGATGTAGAGAAGACGCACAGGAAGCTCCCTGGAATACATTCAAGCTGAAGGTGCTCTGAAAATCAGATCCATTCCTCAGTACCTTCCTCACACAGCCAACTACAGGACGTTAACTTCAACTCTCACCATGAATAAAACGAGGCTATCGTGACCTAACACAGCTTTGAAGAGCCACACATTACACACATCCCAGGTCACAAAGATTATCAAAGCAGTGAAAGGAACGGCCTTAATATTTTTTATTTACAATTATTCAATTCTACATTACAAGTAATGATTTTATTGATCTACATATTTTTAATTAAAAAAAAAAAAAAAAAGTTGCTGTGGATATATGAATCTAGGTAAAGATTCAAGAAGCAAATATACAGAAATCTTCTTACTTTTCATTATGGAAGAAAGAGTCATGACATTTCAAATAAAATTAAAATATATCACTCAGAAGATTACAGGTTATGCAACTGCATCTTCCCCGGAGACAAGAAGAGACTGAAACAAGGTATCTAAAAGTAAAGCACCTAGTGTTTTATTTTGAAATATCAAAGTGATATGGTTTAGAAGGAAGAACTAGGAAAGGACCCATAAACCAGAAAGTATTATTGTTTTGTCCTTCCATGACACTGCTTTTCTCATTTCATTAAAGTACTCAGAGTCTTAAGACTCGGTCTCTGTGTTTCACCTAATAATATGTGATACTGTCATGGATTCATTTTCGATCTGTGTTAGTTTAGAAGGGCACTATTCATTTTCTGACTGAAAATCTCTGAGGACAGAATCTTTGTGAAATCATCTGTCTGATATGCTTAGCCTATGCAGAAGTGAAAAGTGCCTCTTAAATTACTTCAGAATCTGTATAGATTTCCCCCCCATACTCTGCTTTATTAGCTTGAAAAGGGGAGGTGATGGCAGCTCTAACTTCCCACAGTACAGCTGCTAGCAAATATAATCCACTGGCCCAAGAGTTAAATATCCAGCTCAGCAGGACTTAGGACAGCTCCATCTATCATAGCTCATCTCTTTCCATACGACTGTTCCAATCAAATGGATGCAAAATAATAATTGTTCTAAGCAGTCAAAGGAAAGAAGACAGTGAAAGCACAATAGAAACTCTCTGGATACTCCAGCACTCCCTGGAAATGTTCCTGTCTCTGCCCCAAGTTAGTTTATTTGCTATTCTTGCAATATTTATTTCTATAGTAGAGACTTTAGGGTGAACACTGTGATGCAGGGCACACTAAGACTTTCTCATCTGAACAGAGATTACAATAAAGAAAAACAGGATTAAGCAGGACTGACAGCAAACTAAATGAATACAGGCAGGCAGATCTTGGTCTCTGGTCCAACAGTTGGATGCATTATACATTTTTAATTTTTTTTCAGAAGATGAGCTAGAAAAAACCCAACAAACAAATCAAGCCGACCCTACATCATTTTCCTATGGTTTTGTCACTTAAAGGAAGATTTAAAATGTTGCTTAAATTAAATGCCAGAGACAACTAGAGAACATAACCTTCTATTAAGTCTGTTAAGTCTCAGAAATACCAGGGTGGAACATTTACATTTTGTCCTGTGAAGGATACATTCTACAGAAAACATTCAGTTTTTATAGAGATGAGTTTCACAGCCCCTGTGAAGGACCTGGAGATTTATTTAGAAGCATAGGAAAACAACTCTTAAAGCTGTGATCTGAGGTCAACCACGGCCTTTGAGTTCATACGTGATACTGAAAGGTAATTGAATAAACTAGCTCTGCATGCTTTGGAGGGATTTTATTTAAAAGCAAAGCAAGCAAATACACATGTTAACGTGTATATAATCAGCACATTTACTGTAATGTAACTGTTCATTAAAATGGAGCAATATAGTGATCAGTCTGAAAGCTGGGGCTCAGCCAGTGTCAGCGGATCTTCCAGTTTCATGAACACTGCCACCATAGCAAAATTTTCTGTTCTTGGCTTAGCTGTTTTACAGCTGCTAGTTAACTGCTACGACAAGGGGTTCAAGATCTGGGCCCAGAGACTCAGCACTAAATCTTGGTTCAGTTCAAGGATGTGAAGGTTCTCAACACAATCTCTTTGTATTTCACTGCTATCAGAAATTGCTGGCTGCTTTACTAACAAATGATTACAATGACCAATTCAATGACTGACTGACTCACTGAGCAAACACATGTATATACAAACAAATAATAAAAGAAATATTAAAGTCTTATGTCTCTAAAATATAGCGGAAAAATACTTTGGTCCTTTTTGTTCCTTTTTGTTTCTTGGAAGACAGATTTTACAAGCAGTATTTTCTCCATAGAGATGGGACAGCGTTGAAGCCTTTCCTAAAGCTGCAGATTCTCAGCTTAATCCTATCAATTACTCAGAGTTTTCACCTCTTTTTCTTTCAGACAGCCTGTTTAGAGGGCCTATAACTTTGGAATTTGACACAGACACATGTAGAATGAGAACTACCTGCTTATCTATCTTCTCTGTCCAGTGAGTACTTTTTACAGTTTAAAGCTCAGTTAGATCAAATTGAGTTTTGGAAAGGCAATGCTGAATTGTTCCTCTTATAACAGACAATCCTTAGGCTCGTTCATGTACAGAATCTAAAGACCATGAGTCCATTCCAGGACCGTTTATTCTGAAAAGCTACGGCCACGCAGAAACAATTTGTCACATTGGGCTGGAATAATCACAGAGAGAAGCAACATGAAAAAATCATCTTCTCTTCACAAGGGCAGCTCAGATTTGTTTCAGAGATACGAAAAGCAGGTTTTATGAGGAAAGTTTTTCTCTCAAACCTGAGATAGAGCAGTCACAGCAAAGGCGGAACTGATACAGGCATGAAAAGGACGAGAGACATCAGAGGCCCACTGGCTGCACCTTGTGCAGGAGAGATCACGCAGTTGTGTCTTCCCACCTCTTCCCCCTCTCATTCATTCACAGAATCATAGAATATGTCCCAATGTCACCAGGAAATCCTTGACTGTGTAAAAGAACTATAAAAAAAAAATCTTTAGAAACAATTAACACAATTCTACTAAACACAATCTTCTTTCTGACAAGTACTTCAATGTCCTCCATAGTGCTTTAAATTTCATGATCCTTTTTTCAAAAAAAATCCCAAAACCAACACTGGAAGACAAGCAGAACAGCCATAATTTTCCCTAATGGCTTTTTTACTCAAGAGAACTTAACTTTTTACTGGAATAAATTATTTTACGGCTTCTTTACTTACAGATATTTGTGTCTGAACCATTTAACTGGAACTTTCCAGAAATAATTCAAATTAAGATGGTTCAGACATCAGGTCTGGAAATGATCATCATAAGTAGTTTTACAAAAATAAATTGAACTACAACTTTTATTTACAATAACTGTGAACAACAGAAAAAGTGCTGTAATGTAATCAGTTTTAGTGGGGCTGTTCAGTTGCTTTCCCAAGCTGGATGAGAATGATCAACACCTTGGAACCAATTAACACATTGCCATGCTGCTACATAGCTGGTATTTTCGGTCATTTAAAAAGCCTTAGCCAAATGTTAACTAACTGATGCATCAGGCCCTTGCTGCTTGAACTGACATTTCCCAATCACACCCTAAGGACACACGGGAGCTCTTGCACACAATGTAATCTCTCACTGAAAGCACAGAGGCTTTCGCTCAGATGCATCTAAGCAGAAAAACTTCCACTTATTCAACCAGAAAGATTCTACCCCTACGTGATCAAACACAAATGTACTGTTGAATTTTGATCTGAAAGCCCTAAGCATTGAGAAAATTGTGTGTGATGGCTTTGGGAAGGCACTGCTCCCCATTTTGTCCGGCAGACCATACAAAGATATCCCCTTCATAACGGGAAGCTGCTCATGACTGCAAGGAAGAATATCTGTGCTGTAATGCATCATTAAATCAAATTAACCTAATCATCCACCTGGTAAGTGAACAAAATAAAGGAAAATCTCATTCTCAGCATGTTCCTTTGCTCACGACTGGCAGGGAATGGATGCATCATGTGCAGAGTTCCTTAATGTCACTAGTTAGCCTGCAGTTCTTTCAAAGCCAAGCAATATACTCGTTTCTAGTGTTTTAGCACATTTATTACAGCCAAATACAAATTCTTTTTCAAAATTAACTGCAGCAGAAAACCTGTACTTCCTTTGAATGCTTTTGTCTGTTTGCATGTGAAGTGGGATGGCTTTATTTGCAAAATAAACAAATAATTAGATAAATAGAAACTACCAACCAAATAGTCTCAAGCAGAAATACTTAATATTGAAGATGTCACTATGGTACTTTTTAGTTTGCTGGTGTTGTGTCTCCACCCCACCTGGGCTTGGACTTCCATCTGGAACTGCATTTTTCTTTATTTACCTCCTCTGCACAGTGACATGATGCACTGGGAACATCCAAAATTTGCTGGTTCAGAGTGAGGACTACGTTGCTTTTCTTCCTTACTGAACCAGCATCATGAAAACAAAATCATTATCCGAGTGCATTTTTTTTTCCCTATAAGACTAGTTAGTGACTGAACATCAAGGGAATGTGTGTGAAATTGCAACAGGCCCATTATCAGGAAATAAACTACCACCTATGAAAATTGAATCCTAGTCCTACTTCAGTTTTACAGATTGAAGCATCACACTTTTAGCCCTGCAACAGCATTCTTGTTAATGTGTTCTGACACCAGATAGTTTTATTATTCATATAAACATAGTACCTTTCTTTCTTTAGTAATTTATTTTATCAATAATATACAGTTTTCCTATCTGGTGGAAAAGTATTTTATTTTTATAAAAGAAAGGTCTTGTTTAAGGGGAGGGTATGTGAGAGAAAAATCATGACATAGTGTCTTATATAGGAAAATTTGCAAGCCATTTTCATATTAATAATGACACTAAATTAAATCAAATTATATTTGTATTTACACATATAAATGAGGTTTCTTGTTTATGGTGGTAAAACAGACAATTGTTTCAAAATACAAATAGAAGAAGTAAAAAGAAATCAGGAATGACTGTAGCTGATTTGACTTCCATTGCATTTATCAGGTAAGGTATTGGGGATTAAAACATTTGAAAAGCTGTGGAAGGTATGTATTTATTGTTTTTGTTATAGTAAAGAATGAAGAGAAAGGCTTTAGGCTGGAGGATAATTTAGAAGCACTGAAGATCACACCAGAATATCAAATTGTTTTTAATAAGATTAAGTGTTTCTTGTGATCCTATTAGTAAGCCTCGGTTTTGGTTCTGTGGGTGTATGTACATATATCAGTGAGGAGATTAAAAAAAAAATGCAGCAAGAAAAATGGCAATTTAAAATTAAACGCTAAGATTTCTATCTAAGATTAGCTTTTTCTACATCCTGGTCATTCTATTTTATAACTGTTAGTGATGCAGTAAATTTTGAACTTAAAACGTGGGATAACACAAGTATACAGAAAATACCGATATCCTACCATTATAAGTAATAAGGATATAATGGAAAAACTAACCAGGAATGATCCAGTAAACAGAAAGTGAAGAAATGTGTGAGCAATAACCATTTTATTGCTCAATTTCCGAACAAGAACAAGAAACATTTGGCCTACATTTCAGATAGGAAAAAACCATTAATAAAACAGGAAAAGTGACTTAAGTGTGAAAAATATTTAATGCAACAACCTACTTCTTTCAGGAACACACCAGTTTCTTTAAAAATTTTGTACATTTTCAACAGTTAAAATTTTTGCACATACCTAGTGTCTCCTAGGATGTGTGTGCAATTTACAGTGGAAAAGGTTTTTGTGATCAGTGCTGTGGAAATACACTCTATTGACAAAGAAGCAAGGTCCTTTGCCCAAGGTGATCTGCTATTGCACAGCACAAAAGGACAGACTGAAGAATAACACAAAATCATCATCCTTAATGGCTTGACAGTCATCAGGAAAATAAAAACCCCAACTGAACAACAACACTCTCCAGAGAATAAGAAGCATCTGCTTTCAAAGTAGCACACCAGTAGCCTTTGATGCAATCAGGGCCATCAAGGACAAGGTCTGTAGTGCTGACCCTGACCTTCTCGAGGAGAAGCAACAGGTGGGGCCAGTGTTTCCAGGGTCTGTGGACATCTCTGGCTTAAAGCAGTGTTGCAGCTCTTGTACAGGGTGAATTCTCTCCTTTACTCTCAAGCTGGCCTGGCAGTCAGGAGGGCAAGTTACCCTTTCTCTCCTGGAGTTGTGTCTAGGACTTGATCCAAAGGGGGAACCTGGTGCCTCAGAGCAGGGAGGTGTACATTCACGCAGTCCCCAAGAGCTCTCCTTGATCTCAGCTGCTGACAAACACCAAGTACATTTTCCTTTTTTGAAGAGGCTGTAAGGGTGTTCGGGAACAACTTTTACATTACTTCTATCACCCAGACTGAATCCCTACAGACAGTGTTTTGTCTACATCAAACCTTTTCCTTCGAGAGCCAAAAGGTTCACCTGCTATTGCACACAGGTATCTAAGACAACACAGGCTGATTTCTAAAATTTATCCTCTATAAGAAAACAAACCACATTTAAAATTTTTTTTCTTTTTCTTTTCTGTTAATGACCAAAGAAAGCTCACTAAGTTTTGCTGCTTTTCAGCAAAACACTGAAACAAGGGATTTCCAGAGAAAACAAGGTTCTTTCAAGAATGAGATTTCTTTGCAGCATTCCCCACTAAGGACGAGATCTTCACCTGTATGGTTGAAACACCAGGATGCTCGGGGGCTGCTTTCAAATCTCAAGCAGACAGTGCTTATCAACATCCACACACAAAACTTGGGGAAAGGATTTCATGGGATACAATTAAATAGAGAACAGGAACAAAAATCCTTGCACATGACAGTCAAACTTGATTAGTAATGGCAAAAAAACAAAAAAAAGAAATTACAGAACTATCATTGGATATCTCATGTTACTTTGAACCTACCTGCCCTTTACTCTCAGGCCCTGACCAAGATCTCTCTTATGATATCTGAAGCCCTCCCACAGCTAGAGATGATGTGCACTTAAAATTTTTAAACTGAGGAAGAGCTTAGAAGTTTAAGCTCAGGAAAAAAACCTAAAAATTCTAAAGTGAAAGACCAAAACTTGAATATGAGCTTGACCAAGAAGGATATCAGCTGGCTCCACATCTGCAGGAATTACTTTCACATTTTCCACTAAATATATTTTCCTCTCTCTGTCTCTTTCTCACACTCACTTTGTGTTTTTCATACCACATAGGAGTGAAAACAGATAGGATTCAAACTTCTTGCAACACAATTAACACGTAAGACACAGAGAATTATCCTTTATAAAACTCATATTACTGTAGGTGATGATGCTAATCAGCATATCATAGAGGTTGATACAATATTTTAGTTGATAATTAGGATAGAAGCTGGCAGCTAGGACCAGTATGGGGCTGAGCAATGCTGAATAAAGCTGGATAACACTTAATGCTGACAGGCAAAGGACACAATGGGCCAGCAGTTCAGATGAAGCTGGGCTTGTGAACAGCCTCATAGATGCCATCTCCTTCAAAAGGTCACTTGCAAGCTGGAGCTACTCCAAACACAGCAAGGGTGTGCAGGTGATAACTGGTGATATATGTGTACATATATATCTGTGCACCTGAACTCTGCATCTGTTTCTGAATGCAGTATGTAATGGCCTGGAATATATAGCATAGAAAGAAGTTTTAGTTAGCAAATGTTAGATTTCTAGCTCTGGACACATAGAAATTTCTTTGTGATCCTGCTTCCTGAGGTATAACATAAAAAAAAAAAACAAACCTTGAGTTTTTGTTTTGCAGCTTTCTGTGCTGCCTTACAATCCTCCTACTGCATTTGATTGGGCTGAGAAACCTAGCAGGAGGGGCAGGGGCAGGCAATCACATGAAAAGACAAAAATATGTTACCGGACTAAGCTCCACACATTTCTACACGACAGGTAAACCACAGGGAAGAAAACACAGATCCTGTGTGATCAGCAAACATCTCATCTCAGGTATAGATGCATAGATCTAGAGATGTATACAAGATACTAGGTTGTGCTGCTTTTGTTTTCTCAGTGGTCAAGAGCAAATTAGGAAATCCCTGTGTAAAACATGCCTGAGCAGCAAATGAACCACAGGCCTCTGGCTCTAATAAATACACAGAAATTTTCTGCTCTGCTCCCAGGATTTTCTATGTCCTTTCACTCCCAGTTTCACAATCAACTCAGCTGCAGGATGGATTGCACGAAGGAAGAGTTTAGAAGGGATGCTGAGCAGCCCAAACATCTGCTTTAGTCTGAGGAAACATGCTGAAAATATCTTCAACACTGAAGATCAAAAATTTTGTCTTTGGGATGCTTCATTCTATTAAAAATGAAGACTCATAGAATCACTATGAAAACAGCAGTGCAACATTATTTCATGCAACCTTCTGAAAAATATGGCTGTAGAATCAAAGAATTACAGAAAGGCTTGGGGTAGAAGGGACTTTATAAAGATCATCTATTTCCAACCCTCCTGCCAGGGGCAGGGAGGTCCCCCACCAGATGAGGTTGCTCAGGGCCCCATCCAACCTGGCCTTGAGCACCTCCAGGGATGATCAGACACAGCTGTCTGATCACATCAGTAAAAGCACTGGCAGTTGTAGTGGATTGTATATACAAATTACTGAAAAAGGAGACAGTTTTTAAATTTTCATTTCATTAATGGTTTTCTCCTATGAATAATTTTGACTTTCTGGAACAATCTTTAAAAGAAAAGTGGAACCTCTTTTATCATGCAAATGTCAATGCAAAAATGAGAACCAAAATTAAACTACAGGTTACACAAAGAAGAAAGAAACATATCAAAGTTGCTCTGAAAAGCTCACTTCTCCCTAGGGAAATTAAACTTGCAAATGTATTCCTTTTCTTTTCAAACATTTGTCCTTTTTTTTTTTTCTCCCCTTTTTTTTTTCCCTTTGCAGGTGCTGGTGGGAAATCAGAGAAGGTATTCAAATGTAGATTAATTTAAAAATATACATCTGATTGGATACTGTATTTGCTGTGAGCTTTTACTGACTGCAATTCAAAGGCTCAATTAAGACAATAAGAAGAGACTAAGATGAGGCTCTTCTAATAGAGGTCTCTTCTTTCCATAGAGAGCAAAGATTGTTATTTTGAAAGAAAGGTCTTGTACAGGCAATTCCATATGTGTAGCTGAGACACAGAAATCTTTATTTTTAAACACTCTTCCATAAGTGATGAACAAACACACACACACGCAAACACACACACAGAGAAAAAACCAACATGTTGCAGACAGACACTCAAAATCCAATATTTAAATCTATGTATTCTACCAACCTGACAAATTAAAATTCTGGCATCAAGTGATTACAAATATTGGTGAGTATCCAAAAGGATTACTTGCTTTCTTCATCAGTAATAACTTATACTTGAAGTATGGGAGAGAGGAGGTGAAAATCCATTTAAAAAGAAAAAAAGCCTGAAGGAAGAACACACGAAACAATACAGAGAAGGCACATTTTTCCCTTTCATATACTTTTGCTGTGGTCACTGCCTGCTTCTCCCTCGTCTTGCTGGGGTCTGCTTTGAGACTGCCAGGGGTGTGTGCAAGTTCTTCAGCTTTTCAACAGTATCCAGGGACAGGAGCCCCTTGCTGGAGCTCTGGAAGAGCAACCCTCAGACAAATTGGGTGTATTGGGCCCATGGGGTGACCAGATCTGGAAGTCCTCTCTCCCAAAGCGTCCCAAGTCTTCTAGTACATAATCTGGTGACCCACTCAGTACAGCACCACAGCCCTCAGCATCCTGTCAGAGACTGAGTTACTGCAGTGGATTTACACAAAGTGCTGGCATCATCAAAAGAGAGCAGAGGATGACGAGGAAAAGTCAGGCTATTGACAGCCACAGCACTTCCAATGTAAAAATCCCCAAAGATAAAGACATTTTCTGTTTAAACAAGGAATGAGAGCAACTCTGCACATTCAGCTCCAACTGCTTGTCCTTTCTCCAGTGCCAACCACGTCCACCTAAGAAATCCATCCAAATGGAAGCCTCTGGAACCCACCGTGTCAGCCAACAACTGAGCCCCTGACTTTCCTTTCCAGAAGTGTCAGAGCACAGGGAATGTATATCAGAAGTGTCTTCATTTGCTGTAGTGGAGCAGAGCTGGGTGGTGCAGGAGCCCTGAGGAGTGGGGGTCAGCAGCACCCCCACCCTGAACCCTAAAGCTGCCTTTACAGCAAAACTCTTCTAGCTGGAGCCACTGCTTAGTGATCCCTGCTCTGTGCTGGAGCTGCACAGCCCGGAGCACCCTTTCACTGCTTCACTACAGCAACACAACTCTACTAAAAATTCACTTCCTAAGTCTCCCCCATGCTGGTGAAAAACATAGGACAAGCTAACATATTCAGAAGTGAGGTCTTCAGAGACTCTATGCTTTATCTCCAGGATTAACTATATTGAATTTAATTATTTTAGTTATATTTATATTAGTAGTTCTTACATTAGAACCCAATTAAACTGCTTTATTCTGAGAAAGGAATTATGAGAATGATGTATTTATAATTTTAATTCTGTTTTCACCAACATTTATTACTATGAGGAGTTGTGTTTGTTATTGTTCTTAAAATACTTGGTGCTGATGTTTTTTCAGCAGCAAGTTGTTTTTCTATTAGTGGCACTGTTTGTTTAAACCATTACAAGATATGCTCCATGTGCTAGTGAGGAGAAATGTCATTGCTCTGCATTCAGGCACAGTTTTACCCCACCGTTTTATTTTCTGCTACTGAATAACATCTGACTATGATAGTTTTCAAATTATTCAGATTTTTTGATCTTCGGTTCTGCAGCAGATTTAAATTAAGAATAACTGGAGAAACATTGAAAAAAAATGTTACTTGGATAAAGAATTTTAAACATTTTTTCCAAATAATTGCCATTACCGCAGGCAAGACTGCCATCCTTTCTTCCAGAAAGTCCATTGATTATCACCTCCAATTCAGCAAAAAAAAATTCATAGAGGCTATAGGTACAAAGGCATACTTTATGCAACACAAAGAAAATCAGTGCCACATGTCTTTAGCACTGGTGTTTGAGTGGTCATCTGTAGCTCCTGACTGATCTGTTCTTCTGCAGCTTCCTTGTCTGAGCTTCTGACCTGCAAAATAGCTTCTCTGCACAATGTGAGGTATCTGTGTTAAGGGAGATAATATCCCCTTTTTAAATTTTTCCTATGTTCACAGATTACATGATACATTCATATACATCTCTACACGGGTAAATGTATGTATGTTTCTATACATATACATAGATGCACATGGATATCTATCAATATATATGTATACACGTATATGTATACACGAGCCCAAAGCCAGTGCCTATCACGCATGTAACTCAGATGCCATGGGAATGGTATAAAAAAAATATGCTGGAGCATTGTAGAAGACAGCAGTACTTGCCAGAAAAGTAAATAGTTACATGCAAAATGTTTGGCATCGAGGTTTATATGGTGCATCTGAAGGACCAAGCCAGGCTTGAGAATGAAAACATAGAATTAAACTCACTGTCTCCTTTCTGACTTTAAAGGTTTTACCAATTATTATTAGTTTCTTGTTTGTTACATAATTTATGGTCTTCTGGCATTCCTTTAGAATACTCTAATGTACATCTGAATTCCTATCACTTACCAATACTTTTTCCCTAGCCATTATAATTTAATGTGACACTTACTTATTCCACATGAAAAAGATTCATAGAATCCTAGATTCTTCTTGGAAAACATCATAAATTAGCAACAAACACAGGTTTTATAACTTACTTTTCAGCTTTAAAGTTAAAAAAAGTATCACTGATCTTGTTAGGGAATGTAGCTAGTGCACCACCTCTATGCTGACGAATAGCTTGGGTTTTAATAGGTAGTTTACATAAAAATTACATGGTGTCTGTGAACAGTTCAATTAGTCTAGAATGGAGACACTTAGAGTTACTTCACTGCATTGGTTTAATACACTTCAGCAGCACTCCTACAGCATGTTTTCAAGTAGGGAGGAAAGAGTGGGCAATTTTTAATTGCTCAAACCTAGTTTTAATGTAAACTGGCTGTGCTCAGCTGTACTTCATGACTCTAAGGCCTCTTTCTATGGTGGAACAATAGCATGTGATAATTACCAATTCTGCCAGAGCACACACAGTCAAACAATACACTTGATAGAATTCAATGACCTCGAGGCTACACTGTCTGTGTTCTCATATATAAAAACTGTAAATGACAGGAGGAATAGGAGCTCATCTCGGAAAAGAAAATGACTGCTGCCAACAACTTGCCTCAGCAAGAGGTATGGCTCGACTGGCAGTGCTCAGAAGGCATGTTCATTTGCAAATGTAGACACAGAAAAGCAGTGTTAGGCATCCTCACAGAAAGGACTGTCCTGATCTAGGCTGGAAATATTTGCTCATGGCATCAGTGACAAGTGCAATCCTCATCGAATAATCACATAAGCCATTTGGTGATAGGTCCTTAGCTAAAAAGCATGTAGCCCAGGAACCCCTCTGGTGTACTTCATGAGCAAGGAGATTAAATCAAAGAAAACTGAGCCCCATGGGAAGAGCAAGAGATGATTCTTACTGCAATGCATCGCTGGTCTTGCTGGTTATTTGCCATCAAAGACTAGGGACCGCTACTTTGGCATATATGCTTCTCAGGAAAGAAATGCTATCTTATTTGCTTGCTCTGTATTTGGCACATCTCATTGCTGAGACCATTCATCAAGGAATTCAAGAATGTCCTCGATTTAACACTAACTCAGAAGTCAGACAGGCATTTAAGTGTTTGGCTGAAAGATGGTCTATATGGAAGGCTCTGGGGAGACTTCATTGCAACCTTTCAGTACTTGAAGGGGACCTATACGACAGATGGGGACAGACTTTTTAGCAGTGCTCTTTGTGTTAGGACAGGGGGTAGTGATTTTAAACCGAAAGCGGGTAGATTTGGATTAGATATATGGAAGTTTTTTACAATGAGGGTGGTGAGGCACTGGAACAGGTTGCCCAGAGAAGTTGTGGAGGCTCCATTCCTGGAAGTGTTCAAGGCCAAGCTGGATAGGGCCCTGAGCAACCTGATCTCATGAATGGCCCATGGCAGGAGGGTTTGGAACTAGATGATGTTTAAGGTCCCTTCCAACACAAAGCATTCTGTGATTCTATGAATAAGGTGCCATTCATATAAGCACAAGACCTGCAGTTGGTGTGAAATCTGTTTTAGAAGTGTAACAAGCACAATTGTTGCCAGGCTACCTATTTTATTTCAAATGTTGAGAAGAGACAGCATACAATGAGTCTTTTCTTGGATGATTGCTTTAAGAAGCAAATGGTCATTTGGGGATTCCTGCTTCATTTATTTTCTTTTCCTTTATTTTAAGTCAAAGCGTAGCAAGAAGAATCCCCTTGTTTTCCACAAGATGTTCACGGAACAGCAATACAGCATCCATTTATGGGACTAAAAATCTTCACATTACTAAGGCATCCGCTGTTTCTCATAAATGCAGCTGTGGGATGTGCTGCCTTGTGTTGGTCAAAAAGATTTACAGCAGCCAGTAACTTAATCTCCATTTGAAACTACCAGAGAATACTCTTGCAAGGCTAAAAATATGTAAGGTAACATCAAGAAAACAAGCATCTGAACAACTACATATTACTAGGAAGCACTAAACATTACACAAACATGGCTTTATCTCCCCTTATGGCCAATAAACCCAGTAATTTTCTCCCTTTAAGATCATAATGGTAACGAACACATCTTTCACTCATTTCCTCACTTTAAAGTTCTCAAAAGAAATGCCTGAAAGGGTGACATTACTTTCTTCTTTAATGCCTTTAGCTGTCGAAGTTCCACGTGATTCAAATTATCTTCCATGGACTGGGAACCCCCAAGGAGGCAGCAACAGATGAAGCATCATCATTTTACATAAAATGCCCAAAACTGCGTCTTTTTAAAATAACATTAATAATTTTACTTTTCATCTTTAAAAATCATTATGTATGAAAAGAGGCTCTATTTGTAGGAAACACTAAAATTACCTGGGAAGAGAAGGAGTACTTGAGCAAAATAAAAGGACAATCCCATTGTTTTGCAGTGACCTGTCTCAGCTTGATTTGTGTGGGTGATGGATACTAATGAAGCTGACAGGCTACACGGGGAAAATTGTCAGATGAAAACTCTTAAAGAAACTAACAAGAGATTAAGATCATTCAAGAGTCCAAATTAGTCACAGCTTTCAGTATTTTGCAAAATTAACTCAAACCCTCAGTATCTCTAGTTTTGATAATTTTGAACGTACAAAAATACAATGTACCAATTCATCTGCAAATAAAGAAGTAGACAAAATTTTAATCAAGAGATTGGAGACCGGGAAGGAAGCAATAAGATTTAAGGATTAATAAGCCATGAATGATTGACACAGGCTTGGACCTGAAAATCAGACATTTCTTGTGTGAAAAAAACACATTTAAAAAAAAATCCTATTACTAGAAAGTCACTAGGAGGTAATCTTTATAAGCCTCAGAGGATGAAGGACAAAGGCTGTGCTATATTATTAGCTCCCCTTAAGAGATTTTGCTACTTTTGTTTTGATTTTCATCTGAGTTTAAAGCCGGTCATTTCTTTGAGGTAATACTCAAACCAAGCCATTGACAAGAAATTTTAAAATTTAAGGAGGAAGTGCAGCTTGCCAATGGCCTTCTAATGTCTCTCAGTAGAAGCATGCACACCTAAGTTAATGATCCCATTATTTCATTACTACCAACCAGAAACTCTCCTTATTGCAGCTTCAAGAGACCTGTTGGCACTGCTTATCTGCTCATCTGGGAACACCTTCTGTGCTGGAACAGCTCAGCAGGCAGCTCTCCTAATAAACCCTGGCACTTTCAGGGAAGGCTTCTGGACCTGAATGGCTTCGCCCAGACACCGAGGACAACAGGAATGTTTGTAAACCTTTAATTTCAGTGCTGCATTACAGATCATTGGAGGCTTGGAGCTGTTTGTGGGGTAAAAGTGTATGATGGCTGATCTATGCAATTCCTTGATATCTTGTTTGTGTCGGTGTTTCACGTGGACAGAACCCTACTGTTGAGACAAAATGAGACAATCCCTGACTCACCTCACACGTTCCTTGTGATTCAGCAGTCATAAGGTACCCTCTTCTAAAAACACCACTCTATTTTCTTTTCAGTAAGTCTGCTTATTTTAAACCCCTGTGTAACCACTAGTTATACCAGTACTTTATCAATAGTTGAAACATTTATTATATTACTTATATATAATATATATTATTAAATTTCTTCTATTAATATGCTCAGCTTATTAATATGCTCTGTTCCTGCAGCAGCAGAACATTTAAGAACTGTACCTTGCTCAAAATGCATGGTTTTATTCCTTGTTATTATAGACATTATTATAGAGGCCATCTAGAGAGCTGAGGCATCTAAAGGCAAAATAATAGTAATAATATCTTATTCTGAAACCTTATTCTTTTTCTGGGCTTGATTCATGACTTCTGATTGTCTAGGTTAGCAGTACTTGACTTTACCAATAATTCTGAGATTGTAATGGACTCAATTCTTTTGAAAGATATTGTAAAAAAATCAAAATAAATAATTGGTCTTTAAAAATCTTTGGGTCTTTCACAATAAAGAATGACAGCAGCATTGCCAGATCTCACTTAAAGGATGCATGTACAGTCATTTCACACTGCACAACCACTCAGGAATTATCTCACAAAATGATACCGATAACAGCTATTGCCTACAGAAATATACCAATTTGGGTAACAAAGATTACACAGTGACAAAATGGGTGACAAGATTGACCTAGCTGGACACCATCCCTTTCCCTGGTTCCTCTGGCTGCCTGCAACGGGAGCTGCCATCAAGCAAAAGCACTGAGCACACTTAGCCACTGTGCACAAAGTCACACAGCACCTCCGGTTTCACTCTTTCTGAGCCCCCTGAACAAGGTCGGAGCGCTGCTAGCAAGGAGAAAAGAAGCATTTGGTGCATAATAAACAGTGCTGTTAATCAAGAGAGAGACTTTTCCCTAGCCCTTGCCCAGATGCACAGAGCTATAAACAAGCATGTGAGGAGTTTTGCTCTTTTTTGCACCCTTTGGGCAAAGCCAGGCTTTGGGGAAAGGAATGACTGCTCTTGTATCAACCCCTGAAGTGCGAATTTCCCCAGAGGTGCCCTGGAAATGAGAAGCAGTGTTTCATCCACAGTCCAGACTCACACTGGGGTATTGGGCAGCTGAAAGGAGCCTGCCTGCTGTTATCTCTTTTGGGCAGAACCTCTCGTAACTAATGTGCACCAGCAAACATTGCCTTACACACAGTTTAGCTTTGAAACGCTGTGGAGACGCGTAACTAATCACCAGAACAGCCAGGACGTCGTCTCTTCCCCATTCCCTGAAAAAAAATCAATAGAACAGAATTGTGCTCCCAGACTAATTCAGTCCCATTAAATACCAGTGTAAATATCCATGCTTTTTCCATTTAAAATGCAATTCCAAATTAAATTCAAGCATCAACAATAATGCTTGGATACACAGTGCTCCAAGCAAGTACTGCTCATAGCATATCTGCTAATTTTGCAGCAACTTCTGTCCTAACAGTTCTAATCAGCAGTTGAGCAGAGAGGTGAGCCCGTGAGAAATTATAAAATTAAACACTGAAACAATTAAAAATATGCAGATAATAAACTGCTATGTCTGTTGGCCATTAATGTTACAACTTTGTTGTTTTTATTCAAGAGCTCATCTAAGAAATGCTCAAGACCATTCTGACTGATTGGACAATCAGACTGACGGCACAATATGCGGAAATGGGAGGCAACCAAAATAAATGGTTGATGTCTGAATTTTCCAAACATTACATGAAAATTTGCACCTTTATACTATTTGCAAAAAGACCTCCTTGATAACTGATGATTTCTATAAGAAAATTAGTAGCTTACAGAAAATATATTTTTTTTTTGCAGAGTTACTAAGCGTAGCTTCAGTTTTGCAAGTCAGAAGGGACAAGGTTAGAGGGTCTGGGTTGGTATTTTTTGGGTGATTGGATTTTTTTGTGTGTCCAGCACCAGAAAAGAGGCTGTGGCTGGGAAGACCAGATTTCTAATGCAAATAATAATGAATTTTACCACCAGCAGTCATTTCCCATTTTTTTGACACAAAAGACTGTAGTAAGTGATTATTTATCACTTCCATCTGATAAACACATCCAAGAAAGAATGACACAAAGTTCCCATTTTTGAGTGAATTGCAGAAATAGGCAAGCTGCCAAAGAAATATTCATATGCACAAACATGCACATACATGTACACCCAAACAAAGCACTTCAGAAAAATTCTTGCAGCACACTAGAACACAATCCTCTCTGTCATTGACACCTACTATTATTTATTCACAGTTTTTTAAGATGGAGATGAAAGGATTGCTTTTCCAGCATCCATCCTTCGATGACTAAATTTACAGTAGCAAAACAGTGATAAAAATAAATCTCAGAGAAATGCTGCTGTTTTAATTCATGATGTTGTATCATCCTGAGAAATCAGTCTCCATCTGAATATTAAGTTGGATTACATCGGAGTCAAACATCTATTCCTCTGAGTGCAAGTTACACCTTCATGACTATTCCTTTGGAGTTTTTTTTATTGTCATTATTAACTGCTGGAACTGTCTGATCTTTTTACCATAACTCAGTAGTTACTGTATCAAGTAAGACTTTGAAAATTTGATTGCCAAGAGCTACTGCCCTGTTTACAAATTTTCCAGTGTGGTAATTTTCCAGATAAAGGAAGATGTTGTCAGTCACTGCAAACTACATGAGACCTCATTACTGAGTACAGACAATCCAATTAATCTTAAATACATGCACTGCCAAGAGAGTAATTAGCAACAATAAATTGCTGTGATTTTTTAAAATAACAATTGCTCCTACAAATCTCATTAACTCTTCATAAACCCCAAAATAGCAAAGTGTGTTATTTACCAGTGCTATTTTTAAAGACAGTAGTTCCTTTCTGACTTTCACCAGTGAGCAACCTAGCAAACTCCTCCACAGAAGTATAAAGCACCTGAATTTTGCAAAATCAAGCATAAAAAGTTATTAAGTGCAAGAATTAAATTTGCCTATGAAGCCTTTACCTGGCCCCTTTGTGCATCTGCAGTTTGATACAATCTTCAATTCTATGCACACATGCCTTCTTTTCCCTCCCTTAAAAATTACGTAGTCGATAATAAATATTTGCGTAATTATTCACTCCTTCCTTTTATACCTGTTATTTAGCACAAAATCTTTACTGCAAACAATCCACTTACATGTACTGGATGTTGATCGAGGAGGCACGCTTTAAATTTGCCTCCACAACTTCCTTGGGATATGAAAGGGTATTATCATCCCCATTTTACAGAAGCAAGAGCAGATCAAGCAAGAAAAGATTAAGATTTTTCTGCTTTTAAAACCATCAGCAAAAACATACACTTTGCTTGTGCAGAACTTCTGCCACTCTGTCTAATCTGTAAATGAGAAAAATGAGGAACATGCGACTAATGACCATTACAATGTTTGTATCAGGAACTGTCTCGTGCTACGCCAGCAACAAAAGGATTAAGAGAGGCTATTCATCTACTTGGATGTTGCTAATGGGTTATCCAGCAATAGGAAAAGGTTCAGGGTGAGATGGGAAGATGGGGTTGCCACAGAGACAAAAAAAGCATGAGCCTGTCCATTATGAAGTGGCTGAGATATGAAAGAACAATCGCAATTCCTACAAGGAGAAATACCGGGGCGGATAAAGCTCTGTGTTCACCTGCATCCAGAACCATCCCTAGAGCTGCAGTGTGGACCACAAAGCTCATAGAGACAGGTGAAAAACACAGCAAAGTGATAATTCTTTCCCTGATGGCACAAGCACAGGCACACAGATTTCTCCGGCCAGTGCCAAAGACGGTGACAACAGAAGGAAGCAGAGCAGCAGCTCCAGCAGCTTAGAGGAGTTGGTCAGCACTGGCTTGGTCACCACTGGGTGACCCCAGCCCAAATGACAAATTGTAGTTGTAAGGACTGAGGCTTATGACCAACTGCTTTACACTCTTTGAGGGGAACACACAAAGCAGCCTGCCGTGCTCTGACCCAAAAGCAGCTCAGGGTATTCAGCTGTGAAAGTGGCCTTACTAAACTGGCAAACTGGGCTGTGAGAAGGTCAGATATCACATGTAAGGCAAACTTTTTTTTTCTTTTTTTAATAGAACCACTGCAGTAACTGGGCACAAGAAGAGTTGGGTAATAGCTGGTGGCTTCAGGCAATAGACACTATTGCACATCATCCTGTATCATTTCCTCCTGTTCAGTCACAGCTGATCTTGTAGCAGCTGGGCTCTCGCAATTTTGTGAAGACTGGCCTAATGAGAGACCGAAGAACACATTTCACTCAATTGCCGAGAGACAAACCAACCCACAAACCAAGAAATTGATTTGAAGCCTTAATCAAAAGAAATGAGAAAAAGCTCCACATAGATGTGCCTATACCACTGGGAGATGGTTCTCCTATAATTTCGGACTGCTATAAGAGAAATTTTGCAGGCCTCAGCTAGCTTTTTTTTCTCCTTTTTTTTTCCTTCCAGGAGCATTTGAAGTCTAGGAAGAGAAAGCTTAAAATCACAGATGGACCTGTTCCTCCATGACAAATTTTGCACAACGGAGTCTCCAGGAAGTCCAGCTGGTCCCAAAAGTGTTTACAGAAGGCATTTGCTTAAACATGGCAATTAATACTGCTCCCTTACTCCAAATTTCTGAAGAGACAATGACAACATGAAGACCCATAGAAGGACACCTTACAAAGTTTAATAATCGGACTGCAAGAAACAGAAATTATGATATGAAATTAGTTACAGGATCATAGGACACTTCAGGTTGAAAGGGACATTAGGGGTTCTCTAATCCAACCTCCTGCTTCTAGCAGGGTCAGCTATGAGATCAGACCAAGTTGCTCAGGGTTTTATACTGTTGGATCTTGAAAAAATCTGTCAAAAGTTTAAAAGATTCTCATAGTCTTCTGTCTGTAGAACTTTGAAGTGGAACCCAGTATAGATCATTTAACAGAAAATCTTAACCTCTAACACAGGAGTGAATGTTACATTTGAGAGATGCCCTTCCATGTCTAAGATCTAAAAGAGATGGAGGGGTGGAAGGGAGAATTGAAAGAATAATATTCAGAGAGCTTTCAGCTATGTCAGTTCCTCTTCTTCAACCCTCACTTCCCTAGAATAAAGGAAAACATCTTTGCACAGAGTTAGGTTCCTACAGTGTTTGATTTGGTGACTTGCAGTAAAAAAGGTGCCAGAACTTAAGACATTTGCAGAAATTGTTCTGTAGGCACTACATTTTTAATGCTCGTAATAGCTCCGATTTCTATTGCATAAAGCTAAATTCCATCCCCAGGAAGTCAGATTTCTTTAAGAAGAGTTGCTGAGTAAGCTTTGTGTTGAAAAATACAGGCTGCATTCATCTTTGCAGCTATAAGATTAAGTGAAAAAGGCCTAATCCCAATAATAAAAACTCATCAGTAATCCAGTAATGCCTAAGAGCACATTTCCTTCTGTGCTGGTTTGCATTAAGTAGCTTGATGAGAAAATGATGCTCAGGAAAACTGGAATGAGACTTCGTGCTACTTAAAAATCACAAGATGAAATTGTTAAACACACAGAAATATTTCTTGAGAGAGCTAATGCACCTATTTAGCAGAAGCTGAAGGATTTCTCGGAATAGATGCCTTTTCTTGGAATTTGCTGCAATTTAAGTCAGTCTGCTGCTCACAATCTACTTTTGTTTAACTCTTGGTGTGGATATCAGTATGGAGTAAGTGAACTGAATTAATTCACATATTTTATGGACCCAGGATTTTCACAGTGAATGGTAAGATACAGTAACTAATACAAATTAAAATCTTAGTGTCCTTCAGGGATTTTCCAGGGCAGCCCATAAGAGAATTAGATTTCAAAGTTAGATTTGAAACCTGTGTGAGCATAATAATAGTTAATGATGCAACTTTATAACACTGTTCTTAACACTGTCAAAAATCCTCAGATACTCAGCTAGAAGGAATATTCATTGGCATAAATACCTTCCTTCTTTTGTTCTGGAAGCTGATACAAAATGGTAGCTACTGTCATTAAAAAGTGAATCCTATGCCACTATAAAATCTTTTCCAGAGTGGTCTCAGCCTTGCAGGTAATTTCCTTGCAGGTCATTCCTCCTTGCTTGTAGCAAAGTCAAAATAAAGGTGTATCAGAAAAATGTTTTACTGTGTGATTAAGATATTTTCTAGACTAACTTAAAAATTCCTCTGTTCTCTCTCCCTTAATTCCCTCTTTCTCTGATAGCATTTTTTAGAAATTGTGACTCATTTTTTAACACAGGGTTTATTATCTAGTTTGAAGGTTGTTTGAAAGACAGTAGAAGGAAACAAAACAGCCACGTGGTACCTCTATTTTACTACCAAGTGTGACAGGAGACTTGTGCATCTGACCCTTTCATGTAGTCTCATGATGATCAGGTTTTGTGCTACAAGCACGGGAGTTCATGAAATGAGACTGGTAGTGACCATAGGAATTTTGGCTGCTGCTGTGCTCCCTCTGCAGTGCCTGTTGTGTCCATCCATCTCTTCCCTGCACTTTGGCCATACCTCATCATTCATTTCTTGAACACTCCTCAGACATGCTTTGGCACCATTGAAGTCAGGCCCACTACTGAAGAAGGTAGGGGGTAGGCACTGCTACTACATTCTTTAGCATCCCAGTTTTGAAGCAAAAAGGACAATTGACTCACCCAGTTAGAGCAGTGTTATTGCAGCATCCCTCTTTTAGAAAGGGAAAGAGACTTCTCCCAGGAGCTGTCAAAGTATGAAAGATTATTTTGCCTTCATAAGGAGGCAGAAGAGGTCTAGTCATACGTGTTCACTGAAAAGGCAAAACCGCGTTTCAACAACTTCAAGAGGTTTTTTTTCCTGTTGTCTCATAGAGTGTCTACTTTCTGTGCTTTTAATTCATTACCCAGAATATCCATCCAGGAGTGACACAGAAAATCTTTCTGCCTTCCCTTTTGGCTTTCTCCCCTGTTACAAATGAGGTACTAAATGCAATCAGCATCCTTATATATCTGTTTAGTGCTGAAATAATATGTAAGAGCCAGCAAATAAGAAAGTGGCTGTTGAAACCAGCTTGAGAAAGGAGTCTGCAAGGCATTTGACTGGTGGCACTTAATCTATAACACGAATGAAAGATGTGATCTCCTGCAATCTTCCTCTCTCTCTCCCATTTGTAAGAGCTGAAAGATAGTGCACTCGGATCCCTCGGAGACAGATCTTACTGACTGAGTGATACACAAGAGTGTCTTCCCCTGACACACAGTGCAGGTATGCCACAGCATAATCCACTATTCCCAGCCCACTAAATGGATGCTCAGTGTCTAGGGTGCTTGACATCCAATATATCTTTTTCAAAGCACACTAAAGCAAGCAGTCCAGTGCACCAGCAACCCTTTTTCTTCAGAAATCTGGGTTTGTGTCTGTCCCTAGGAGGAGGCCAGCTCCCTTTGAAGGTTTTTATATAGCATTTGTATGGAATAAAAACATGGAATACCTTAAAATATCCCTTCTTAAGTTCTGCCTTGCTGGAGACAGCCCTTGTGACTGAGGCAGTGCCATCTGTGCACTAGCAGATTAGACCACAAGCCCCTTTCTCCCACACTGTGGTTCCTTGCTCTGATCACTGATGACTGAAAAAAACCAGACGCATGCATCATCAATTGCACTTAGTTTGTGAATCTAGAATGAGGAAGAAATCTCCAAAAAACCAAACTACTGAAACTTTGGGGGAGTTGGGGTCAGTCATTTTTGCTGACTGACGATTTTCAGGAGATGAACATTTTATTGGAACAAATAACACAAAACTTTAAATTCACTACAGTAGCTATATACGTCCTTCCAGAGCCCAAAACAGTTTATTCTTCATGCTAAACCAAGCTTATCTAGCTAGCATAAGAGGAAGTACAATACACCTCTCATCTATTTAAGGCACCTCAGATCTCACCTGATAGGAGCAGTGCACAAGGGCTGCTTCTGCTTCCTATAAAGCAGCACTACATACCAGAAAATGTTATTAAAATCTATCGCATCTTATTCTCTCATCAAACTTAACAAATAGTTTTAACACATTAAATGCTGTATTAGTATAGTGAAAGTATGTGTGTGTACATGGATGATGTGTACAATTTTAATATTTTTTTCCTACTGTCTGCATTGGGAATGGTGCCAGTTACTGCATTTGAAAAAGGACATTTTAAAATGCAGTTCATTAGATCTTGACTAGTGTTAAAAATGACTCCCTAATGGTTGGGCTCTGTTCCAGCAGATAATGATTTTCTGTACCTAGTCCCACTTCTATAAGCTGTCCCATATGGATATGGATGCTGTAAACAGAACTGAAATAAATAGATTGTTTACTACTTCAGCTTTATCCAGTAGTTTGGATAAATAAAAACCAAAGAAGGTGACCAAACTTAAAACTGAATTGTGTACAGAATTGTTCAAACACATTGTTCAAACCGCCCTGTTAAAATTATTTTTATAGGGGTGCTCTATTCACTCCTGGAGAGTGAAAACTACCTGTTGTTTAGTGACATCTTAGCCTTGATACACAGAAATAATGTCACACTCACGCTCAAAACTATCAGCTTTCTGGTAACAATCTGGAGTGGAAAAGAAAGGATTCTGAAATATCCTCTTGATGTTAACGGCAACTGTACTTTGTTTCTTCCTCCTTCAGCTGACTGCAGATCACAGTGTCACAGTGGCTCAACAAGAACGGAGAACATGATTCAACAAGGGACGTGTTCACCTCAGATCTCCAGATCAGAAAAGAGAATTAGAGACACAAGGCTGGACTGTTAGTCCTGTGAGATGCTACAGAACACATCTGGGTCAAAACGATCAGATTTCAAGTAAAGGTGCTGTTTCATTTGGAAATGTTTGGTTTTCCATTTACTCATCTTGAAAATCATAAATTACTCCTAAAGGCATACTTAGTATCTGCAGAGGTGCTTCTCCAAGGCATACAAAGCTCTGCCTATCATAATAAATACTTCATTTTTCATAATATTATATGAGCTACCCTTACTGGAGAACTGAATTGCTGTAAATATTACCTCAATTCAGTGTGAAACAGTCATTTTGTAGCACAAATGCTGAAAAAAATGATGATACAGTAGGAAAAACTATCCTTATATTCCACATTTACCCTTCCCTCAATGAGGTCAGAGATGGAGCTGTAACCCAGAATGTACTAGATGGAACAGTATAACTTGGAGCTATAGCTGAAAACAGAGGTCCCAATCATATTTGCCCATAGGCAACAGTACCGACACAGAGTGAGAAATAGGCAACATCATCCTTCACTACCTTTGAACGTCCAGGTTTTATTTTTATGTTTTTAATTTCCTATGCCCACGAGCAAAGCTGAAAAGTCTGGTACGCAGCACATTGTGTGTGACCCCAGGATAGAGAACAGTGTATTTAATATTTCCCCAACACGCATCAAAAGATCACTTATGCCATGTCTTAACTTGCCAATTCCTCTTTGTTTTTCATTTCTCATCTCAAAAGTGATGAGCTGTAATTTTCCATATTTCTATTGTGAAAGAAGGCTAAGAATCAGGAGAAAGAATTAAAGTTATGTACTCGGAGCACTTCATGCAAAGATATAGCTTGTAATTAACAGTTCTAACTCAGTATTGAAAGTACTAAAAAAAGTCAATTTTTCTTGGTGTTTTGTACACAGTTATCTCTGAATACAGAAAAAAAGTGTTTTCCTTTACAGCAATGTAACACTTGAATAGTCCTATAAAACAATATAATTACCCTGGCTCAGCTGTAACCTTATCAGATCAATCTGCAGAACCTCAGTGCAGTCAAGTTTAAGAATAAATGACACACAACTATTACAAGCACCTTTCACATGGTTGTGACCAATTGCTTATCTGAAAATGGATTCAGCTCTTTGTTTTTGTTTTGGTTTTGTTTGGTGTTTTTTTTTTTTTTTTTTTAAGATGCTCTCTTGGTTCTTATCTGGAAATAAAAATGTCAGTCTGTGCAAAGTAGTTCAAAACCACCCTCACTCTTCTCCTGTGCAAGGTGGGATGGTGTCCTGAAAGTACAAAGCAGATGCCTTGGGTGAGAGTCTCTGAGCAGTTACAATGCTGAAGTGAGAGAAGGAGTTTAAAAAAAGAGACAAGACGATTAAGGGGGTTTCTTAAGATCATCAAAAATGCTTAGGATCAAGAGAAGTCCATCATGTTATGCACCAAATCCAAAATTCACAACTGCAAAGGATTACGTGTCATGTGGATTGTAACCTTCATGTATTTTGTGATACAGCAAAATAACATAACAGTGGATCACACAATCACAGGGTACCTAACAAATTGCTTGGTTTATGAAGATTATATGGCAGGACCATGAGTTTTTCAAGACTGCACTTGGTGACTAAGTGTCTTTTATGTTCACTTTTCTTAATCCAGCCCTCTTTTACCCCTTAGCTCACCAAATGGAAATGCCTTTAACAGGATGCCCCATTGGACACTACTTGTTCCTGGATAATTTTCTGAGGTATTTGCTTCACTTGGCTGGCCTAGAAAACACCAGCTGGGTGTGTCTCACATCGCCTGGGTCACAGCTAATGGACTTGGAATCCAAAAGCCTCGTTAAACTACAGTGTCTCTGAAAACGGGAAAAAAATTTTCAAGGAAAAACTAATGAAGCAAACACAGAAACTATGAAATCTGTAAAGATTCATTAAAAATGGCAAGAGCAATGCCACTGAGACAAAACTTTCAATTAACAAAGTCACTTTGACAGACAAATAGGAGATTTTTTTTAAATTTTCTAAGATCTACAAACCCTAGAAAGGTTTGAATGTGGAAAAAAGCAATGTAAAACGAACAACAGAAAGGTAGAAATCATTATATTTAAAGCTAGTGTGCAATTTCTGCTATAGCAACTTTAAAACAATTTAAATCTGAGGTTTCAGGGAGGTTATATATTCAATCTTTCTTCTTAATCACAATGTTTTCCAGAAAATGTGAGCCAAGTATGGAAACCTATTCTTTAGTTGTTCAAGGAAAGGGTAAGTATCTTATTTCACCTCTTGAGCTGATAGGCATAATATTTATCCTTGAGCATACCTAAGGTCATAGGCTGTGGAAAATAATTCACATATTTTACAAAATCATTTTCTAACAGATTCCCTTTTTCTGAGTAGTTTATTTAAACGATGTTCAGATTCCAAAATATTTTCTATTCCTTCCAGATACTTTAAAATAACACAGTATCATGGATGTTTCCTAAAGGAAGATCACAATAGCACACAGAGGGGAAAAAAGAGTAATTTTAAAAATGCTTCTTTTTCTCGTCTGTGTATGTGAACAGTTATACCTACTGCACTTGACTGCACTCAGCTCTCCTAGGGGAGATTCAAAACGTGCAATATTTCATGATGTAAAAACATTTTCTGATTTAACACTGTAAAGGGATCACTTATCCTTCTAATAAATCCACTCCTGTTTTCTGACTTAGGCTTCTCATCTGTTTGATGTAAACATAACTCACTCCAATAAAAATCTGCTAAAATGAAGCAATACTCATTTTAGTGACCTAAAGGATGCAAATACGAGAGGGTAATGAAAGGTTACATCACTGGGTGTGAACTGCAAGGATTGTACACAGCACACAAATTGAAATGTCAACACAGATGGGATTTCATCATCGATTTCTAGTGATAACTCCTTCAGAATTTAACACAAAGCAA
This sequence comes from Mohoua ochrocephala, assembly GCA_013398855.1. Lineage (NCBI taxonomy): Eukaryota > Metazoa > Chordata > Aves > Passeriformes > Acanthizidae > Mohoua > Mohoua ochrocephala. The sequence goes on along the minus strand of VZTA01023099.1, from coordinate 84,263 downwards.
AAGGGTATTATTTACTTTTTATCATGAAGTCACAACCTATTAGAAAATTAAAAATAGTAAATTGTTGTCTTCTAATTGAAGGCAAATGTCAAACAAGGAAATTAATTTACACCAAACAGAACTTCTTCTTCACAAAGCACTTTTATAAGAAGTCTAAGTATATCTTTCATTGGTGTTCCTGCTCCTCCTCTCATTTTTTGGCTATGCCTTAATATTTTTAGACTCTTAAAAATAATAAAGCATCTCTTCCATTGTTCTGGAAAAAACCTGCACAAACATCAGAGAAAACTGACTGTACCAAGGAAAGTTGCATCAAAATATCACAATACAATATTTTACATCACTCAAAATATTGCCTGATGTTCAAAATAAAGAAAAAAAAATATACTTTTTTCCCATGTAAGGTATCAATGTAATTGTATAAAGCAGCAGGTTAAAGACATCCAGAGAAAAAGAGAATTTTAAAATCAGCATTTTTCTCTAAAATCCAACATGAAAATGATTACCAAGCACAGAATGTGTTTATTCCTCACATCATTATAACTATCTCAATGATAGGCATCTTAGCAAAAGAAAAACAAGCATAAATTTTAACAAGGCTGCTGTTGACTGTGCTGGAAAAACACTAAGACATCAAAACCTTACTGCTAAAGACTGGCCTAATTAACAGGCCAATTTCATTACCCCAAGTTTTCAAATCTATGATATTAATTAAGAAACAAAAGGAGACAAATGGCCTGCAAAGAGCTGTATCTGCCTCCTGGCCTACAAATGAGCGCTCGCAATCAGTGTAATCGATACCAAGAAACTCGCTGGAATTAATGCCCAGCCTCACAGCTTTCTGCACCAGCTCCTTCATTTACCTGACCTTTCAGGTAAATGTATCTTGTGGTTCTCAAATGACCAACTTGCACCTTTCATTACTTTAATCATTGATCTCAAAAAAAGTATGTAAATTTCAGCCTTTCTAAGACCACATTTTGATACATCCATAATTTCAGTACAGAAAAGGTGTGTCAGTAGCTTGATGGCTGGAAATGGTCAGGCTCTAGGAAAATTAAAATGATATTCTTCACTCTCTTTCAGCTGTTACAGTAACAGGGGTGCTGCTTAGTATGCCCCAGAAGAGACTTTACATGTTATATCAAACACTTTCTGTTACAAAATAATTGGATAAAATACCAAAGTCACAAGTCTTCTAAAACTGACTGAACTTTCTTGAACTTTGAAACACCAGAAAAAAGAATGAAAAATTCCAGAAAAGCAACAAAAACATCTGCTTTAATAAGACTTGCCAAAAAAATTTGTAGAACCAATAGATTTTTCTGAATGAAGACTATGAACAATCTAGCAACTTCTTATAGTCATATCCAAAATGGCTACTTTTATAGAGTAAATATAAGATCAAATTTTTATGTAAAAGTAAACATTAGCCCCTCCAAACACTGATTTATCATTACTGTATATAATTAAGGAATTCTAACCCTCAAAAACACTGACTCTGGAAAAAAGTTTTGAAGACATGACTGGGGACAGCTAGTGGTCAGGAATCACAAAATGACCAAGAATGGTCTCTGGAGAAAAGCATCTTTAAAGCTTGTCCTCATGGTTCCTTAACCTCTCACAAGCCTGTCCCAGCTGAAACATAAGTTCGATCAGGATTCTACTTACTCATCTTCTTGATCTGCCTCTCCTATCCAGAATGTGATATAAGCTTGATATTTAGGCAGAAAATGCCAAAATTGTTTAAATTTGCTATGTATACTTCACACAGAAGTATTATATAACACTTTCAAAAATATAAAAAAATATTAATCTGATTAACTTATAGTATTGTCCCTATCTTCAGACACACGCTTGTACTGTGTACAAAGATTACTGATTGGGTAGAATGAGCAATGGAAACCTTGATCAAGAGAATAACAAACTAAATTCAAACCACATCTTTTGTCCACCTTCATGTGGAGTTGACAACCACCACCACATCCCGCTTTTCACTCTTAATGTTCTCTTCCATTTTCACAGCAGAACTCCTGAGTTCACACAATATGCTCAAAGGTAATCCATGACAAAATTACTTAACTTGTTCATTAAAACATATCCTAAAAATTCACTGTAAACCTGGTTTATCTTCATAAAGATCTTGTAATCCTGAACTACTGAAATTAGGAATATGCTTTTTCATATTTTCCAGTGATTTTTTACCTTCTTTGTGCATCAAAAAGCATTTTCCCTAGTGAATTGACCCCAGATGACTCATGCCTCTAAAAAATATTTGATCGAAAGATGTCAAAGCAGCTTACATTTTCCAATACAAAAACTGATGATAAAATGCCAGGGTTGAGAGCACTCAGAGATTCTAGGGGAAGATATTGCCTGGCATACTCAGACAAAAATCCACAGATAGCAGAAAGCAGTTTGTACAAAGCCGAGCTTTCCATAGTCGCTTGTTCCATTTTTGCTCTTTTTTAATGGAAGAAAATAAAATAAGATCCTCCTTGCATCCACTAAAAAAACAAAACTAAAACAAAGTAAAGAGTCAGAAACTGACCGTAACAACAAGTTATAAATTACGTGTCACAGAACATTTTAAAGCATCACATTCTAAAACATTGATAGAGAATACCACAAGTATTCTCGATTTCTTAATTACATATAAAAATCCAGGGATCTTCAAACAAGTCAGTAATTATTAAACTTTCACTCATGATTTATTGTTTTTTTGATGACGTTGTTTTGACATGTTTTCATTTCAAATGGTAATGAAAATAAAAGAAAAAAAGCTTCTCTGCAGGATTGCTTTTTATTACAGCACCTTTTGAAGCTAGGGATTCCAATGTATTTTAAAAACATGCTAAATTCACACTAAAAGTTGATTGCACCTTCCTCAGATCAAAATCAGATGTGGTGCATGTATAGACTGAGAAACATAAAAGAACCCCCAAGTGTATCGTTAGGATGCATTTAGTCACAATGCTACAGTTAACTTTTTAAAACCAAGTTCTTCTAAATAAACAGGTTTCAATCAAATTGGTTTTTTAAGTCAAATATTTATACTTGAGACAGGGCAACAAGCACGGTATCAATTTAATTTACTGCTTTTTTTGTGTTATTTGGTACTTAGAAGTATTTGTTTAAATATCTCGTGTTTGTTCATGTCAGGTGACCAAGAACTACATTGCAAAAGATGAGAGGGAGACCAACAGCAAGCAGCTGGGGATGGTTACTTGGAGGGACTGGCATTTGTAGAGCATCAAAAAGACAAAGCAAATGAGCTCACAGAAGAGAACAAAGTATTTTAACACTAATAGAAAAACATGTTCACAAAAATTAATTTGGCCACCTCCCTTGTTTAGATTCAATACTGGAAATAGAGCTTGTTTAAAGCAGTTCAAAAGAATTAGAGATTTGAATTCAGTGCTTCTCAATGAGAAGGGCGGGTTTGGATTTTTTTCTTTTTTTTTTGTAAGATAATATGAGCAAAGGAACTGTGTTTCTTCCACATAATTCAAAGTAATGCTTCTGTTATCAGGGCATGTCTCATGAGTTTCCAAATAACATGCAGCCCATATATACTCCATACTTGATGTCTGGCTGGTAAAATACTTACTATAGCAGACACAATTTAAAGCTGTCTTTCAACACTTGTGAAAAAATCAAAAGCTGATGGAAGATTTCACAGGCCACTTCAAACTAGTTTGTGTAATACTGATCTGACTTATGAAATAACTCAGATAATACCAGAATAATGGAATACCATTAATCTGTATTCACTGACCACTTCAGTTGTTAATTCCTGTGATGAAGTTCTAACATTTTCTGGTTTTGTTCATGAAAGGTAAAAATGGAAAAAACCAGTAATTTATTAAAGAACTGCCATAGTTTTCCTATTTGAGAAAAAACTGAGTGAAGGTTGGCATTCAGGCAAACCAAAGATGAAAGGAGACGCTAATTTGAAGTAGGCTGATTTGAAATGCAAGGAATAAAAAAAACTATTCTAGGACACCTTTAGGCAAAGTTTGTTCTTGCCTTCCTTATCCACAAAGGAGCATCATTGAATTCCCCAGGAGGCTGCATAGCTCGTACTGGCACCCAGTGAGGTGAATCCCTGTACTTATGTGTGAGGCAGGAGACACAACGACAGCAGAACTCTGTACCACCCTTAGCACTGTGGCCGCTTTGTGCTGTCACAAGGTCTCATCCGGGCAGACCAGAGTAACCTTCCACCAAAGAAAACAGAACTATGTGAAGTGTACACCCACCTCACAGAAACAAGAAAGAGAGCTTTCAATACAGCAAGAGGAAAGAGGAGCTTTTCTGCGTGTAGGCATGTGTATTTTTGGGGTATTGGAACTGAATTATAAATCAAAGATGCATCAGTAAAATGTCATAGCATCAAAGTGTGCTGTAAGATTTTGTATTTTCAATAAATCGGGGACTAGAGACTTTTTACTACAGAGAAAGTGGCTAAAATATCAGCTAGGGACAATTAGTTCCCCACATATTAACTGACATTTTTTCAACATCCTGTCTGGTCCGGTGTGATGAATAATCCAGGTTCCCTCTGAAGCTAGACTTTTACTTACAGAAGGATAATTCAACTCATTCTATTTCCCTATTTTTTAATGAATATTCTAAAGAACTTAATTTGAATGACATGTCTCAGTATCTACTACTCTCTGTGTTATAATCTTATTGGTTTAGTGTGTTCTTCCTACAAAGCTGTTTAAGAGGAAAGAGAACTGATTTCTTCCTTGATGCTTGCCTTTTTTGCCTATCTCATCACTTGCTTTTTTCCCCCCTCACCAAATTCTTCACAAAAGCAGAATTCCAAAGACAACTACATGTGGCACAACTGACTAATTGTGCCGTGAAATCCCAGGCAAGCTCTATTAGTGAACACTAATACAAATGGGCACCAACACCAATGGAGTGCACATGAAACATTGAATTCACCGTTACAGTACAACAACAGTGATTAATACCATATGAACAAACTCAAATCCACTATCAGATGTGTTCCCCAAAATGCCTACTGGCTGAAACCTTTCATCAGTTTGGCGGTAATAAAAGGAGTGGCAGTGCCTGAGGATCACCCAGTTTCCAGAAGACCAAACTGTCACCTGACTGCAACAACTGCGGCTTGCCTGATTTACAGGGAGGTCCAATTTTTTTTTAAACTCTTATCTCTGTTAGGTTTGCCAGATATTTCCATTGTCTCTTGTAACCATCTGCCTATAACACAAGTGCTCACCAGGTCCTGGGCATTCCTGGCTCTTACAGGTGAACAGAGCTGTCTCTGGATCTTCTCCAACGCACTTGTACACGTAATTCAGATCCCAGTGGTCTGCATGTTTTCCTTTGTCTCTTTTTTGATATATGGTACTATCTCAGACCCTTTTCACAAGACATTCTTCTGAAAATGTTGAACTTTCAACAGTGCATTTCCTCAAATGTTCTCCAATGTTTATGATCACTTTCTGCTTTAATGTCTGAATCTTATTGGTCAAATAAGTTTCAAAGTAAGCAGCACTATGAGACATTTTTCTTTGTGCCCATCTCCTAGGGAAGAACAGTCTGGAGTATCCAAGAGCAATGGCAAAGGAAAGAACCTCTTATCAATACTGTTAATTTCTGGGTTTACTCACTTGGACACAATATCCACAATATTCCAGGCAAGGCAATTTTAGGCTGACCAGCTTTCTTTCAACTGCAATGACTTCTTTATGTCAAGGACCTACCCAGAACAATAGCCTACAAAACTGGCCAGGCATGGTTGAGTCACTACACTAGAAAGTACTTTGCAACTGCTTATAAGACAGAGAACCTGAGCAGAAGTTATTTGATGTCAAAAGTAAGTTCTGGGGAACATCAGGGTATCTAGATTAGTGCATGTTTGAGTGCATGGTCATTTCTGAAGGTTACTAGAGAACCCCAGGGAGTGTCACTTACACTGAAACTGCTCTCAGGATGTCAAAGGGAAGGCAGTGAAGACAGTGATGAAAAATATTCCTTATGGCATGTACTGCATGTCTACATGCCATGGAAATGTAACAGGAACTGAGTTGGTAGGAAGACTCCTAGTTTAGTTAATAATTAAAAAAACCCAAAACCAGTAAATAAAGATGAATATTCACCCCTCTAGCCCAACATGATATTCTGGAAGCCAGCAGATGATGTTCAGAAATTACTTTGACAACCATTGCTTAGAAACAAAACGATGAAGCCGCTGCATATCACTACAGTGCACCTGTATGTAGCTCTTACAGTCAGGTATTTTGGAAATACATTCCCGTGTTTATGAGATGTAAAATGTCAGTACAGCACCATACACCATTACAGCACATGAATGTCTGAAAAGATCATGTATAATTTCCCTTGAAAGTGCTGATTTGCATGCACAGATACTTCAGTTGCGGTAGGAGGTCTACATGCTCTTCTCTATCTGAGCAGAAATATAGTTCAACCTCAATGGCAAGGAATTCTTCAGTAAACTTTATAACCTCATTCCAAACTCTGGCTGTCAGTAAACAGCTTTTCAGAATGACAGTTTAAATCAAGAAAATGTCATATGTATAGTAACAGGTCCAATCTTGTCTGTAAATTGCTGCCTGTGGTTTTGAGAAACACAGTAAATTGCTGGCGATTTGCAATGAGTCTCACTGCAAGGATAACTTGACTTTTTCACATTTAATGAAACATTCTTAAATTATTCATGCATATCATTCAATGTTTGGGCAATTTTGAGAGTCATTGATTTCAGGAACCTGTAGTGTGCCTTTTTACTAGATAAACATAAATCTTATATTTGACTTTTGCTTCTCAAGTGTAAAACTGAAAGTCTATCCTGGTACCAAAGATCTGCAATAGATTTTAGGACTCACTCATCAAGGGTAAGTGGAGAATTTTTTTCCACACACCCAACATATGCAATTGTTCAGACTATCTTTGTACAGTACATCGGGTACCTCAGAGTCCCTGGCATCTGCAACATGGTGATCCAGAACACTACAGCACCCATGTCCCTTCTAAAAACCCGGTGAAGCCAAGACTGTCTTCCATGAGTCAAACACCTAAGCAATGTCTGTCTGGAAAGCAAGGGATAAAAGAAATACATAGAGGTAAAATGCACAGCTCAGGGTGGAAAGCAATGGCATGAGTTGGCGGACAGTGCTCCACAGAAAAAGAACATCAGAGCAAACTCTCTTCTACGCTGGCAGATGGATGAGGTGGGACTGCGGACAGGAAGAGGTTTAGTCTGTTTATGGAAAGACACAGTAGGAGAAGTCCTGAATACACAGGATGCCCTCTCCACTCTCTGGAGAGGCAGCAAAACTCACCGAGAGACAGTTTCCTTCCCAGCACTGCCTCTGAGGCAGAGTCTTCAAAGGAGACGCTCCATCCTAGCCCATGGGAGGCTTGTGTGAAACCTGTGACTGCACCCCTAAGAACATACTGTGGATGTCAAGGCAGCTTTACATCACTGCCCTCCAGGGGCTTCCTCCTCAGAACAGGTAACAAACCCCACTCTCTCCTTTGACGTTACTTTGCACACAAGTATCTTCTCATTAAAGAAATGGCTGAGACAACAAGGTCACATTTTTGTCTAATCTGTACGATCAAGGTTTCAACGCATTTTCCTTTAGCTATGTCAGTTTATACCATCTTGGTAGAAAGCCAAGAACTTTGAAATTTTAACATTTCACAAAATGAAAACCTGTTTTTTTTCTCCTAAAAATGGTATTTACCAACAGCCCATACACAAAAATGTGCAAGCACAGAAATACTATGTTTGGTTTTCAGTACCATGAATAGCTCTCATGTCGTACCTTTCATTTATCATCCTGCAACTTGTAATCTCCCGTGCTTCTTTTCATCTACAGTGCAACCTGACTTAAACAGTCACTCAGTGGACTGACAAAGTAATCTATTAAGGCAAGTGGAATTACAAGTAAAATGAAGTGATAATTCTGCTAGAAAGAACACAACGCCGTGAAACATTAAATCATACTTATTCGATGCACCAACTTATTTCACTGTTGGCAAAACATTTAAACACAGAAACACATTTATGTTTCCATGCTAATAAAGGGACTCAAAATGCAAGTACTAAATTAAAAGACAATCTATGTCAGAAAGATTATTTATTACACTATTCACAACCTTGGTGATGTGATATAGCAGGACAAACTGTAATGACTAAGCCACAGAACACAAAACCTAATACTAATAGAATACAAATTTCTTCACCTCTAAATCCTTTTTGGGTTCTAAGAGTGGCTTTAATACTTGGAGATTTTTTATTTTCTTTTATAAGGACGATTTGTTTTTTAAAATACTGAATGCTTCAGAGACTCATCGAAATAGTTAACTAAGGCATAAGCTTGCTTAAGAAAAAATATAATACAAATTTCATGCATCTACATATCCTTCCCTGACTTTTTCTGACTCCAATTCATTGAATTTCTCTCACCTCCTATTATCTATTGGGAGAAGTTACAAAGCAAAAGCACAACACAATCACAGAAGAGGTGCCACAATAATATATACAAGATCAATACAAGCAAATGCAACCTAGATTACTTGAAAAGGCTGTTAAGAGATACTATTAGGCAATATTGTAATGTGCATAATATACAAACAGAATAATACAGATAGACCAATACATCAGCACCTATTTAATACATTGTATGTCAAACCTTAGCATTTCAACTTCATTGCATAAGACAAGATTTTGGTACCTGGTGAATTCCTAGGGGTTTTTTCAGCTTTTATATTAAAGCCCCCTCCCCTCCTCAAATTTTATATATGAGAAGTGGAGAGGTCTATGGATTGCCTCTTATTTTAATCCTGATCCTGCAAACTACTTAAATGCATGGTAAGCATGTGAGTAATTTTATTGAGTTTAATGAGACTACTCATGCATTTTAAGTTAATCTTGTGTGTGAAGCAGCAGAAAAAGCCCCTATACAGAAATCTAAGCAGTAGGAACACACAATGTTACAGGACTGTAATTTGCACACACTACCCATGTGCTTTAGGCTATAGCAGCTCGTTGGAGGGGTGATGCTCTCGTTCCCTTTCTGAAGCAGAGTTTGTGCACATCAGGAACACAGGGAAGACTCCCCAATGAGGGATAACACTTTTGCTCAAAGAGAATTTGTTCAGGGACAATACAGGAAGAATGGCTGTGGAGACTTTAGGTGAGTGGAACACGGAGTTTCAGGGGTCAGTAAGTTAAGGACTGTTGCGGGTGCAGAACCAGGATGCTTTGGAGGACGGACAGAAACCGGGAAGGAATACAAAAGGATGTCTTTCCGTTTCCCTCCACTGTGATCTTCCTTCTGATTTAAACCAAAGACAGCAACTAGAGAGCTTCTAAGGAGAGATTGCAGCAATGCTTCTCTTGGCGGCACGGGACAGGTCCTTTTGCCCACCCTCTTCTGGATACCTTTTATCATTTCTAACAGCACATATATACAAAAATTTAATTATGAAACTTTCATCCTTTGTGAATATTTCTGTCAATGGGTATAAAAGCTTTCCGTGTCAGACAAAACCCAAACAAATACCCGGATTGTGCCACCCTGTTCCTCCAGAAACAAGAATAAAAATGGCAAAAAGATTTCAGTCAATATAAATTAGAAGATACATAATAGAGAATATTTAATGGTGAAGAAAGATAAGTCAGGTAGAATCCATGCTAGCAAGGTTAAAGGCAGTAAAAAGTTGTTCATTAAGCTTATTAGGAACAAGAGAAAATATAGACCTTCTAATAGATGTTTACTGTGATTTCTTTTTAAAGACGCATAAGAAGCAGACCTTTAAATACATTCTTCTGTTCTTTTTTTTCCATAAAGATTGATAAGAGGAGGAAAAAGCATTTTCTAAACCACTAGTAAGAGGTCTATGAATTTATAACTCACATGCAATCTTTAGGCCTGGACATCTAGCAACCACACAAAAGCTCTGGATATTGAGGTCCACGAATGAAAATAATTTAATTTTTAATAAATCTCTGGAACTGCATGAGATTGAAGAATTTTAAAGCCTATAAAAGATTCAGAAAGTGCACCTGCAATGGTTCAAGGATCATTAATCTAGCTTTAGTCCCAAAGCAAACAGAGGAAAGATGACATAAAAACAGATGCTTGAGATCCAGCAAAAGCAGTATAATTGACGTCAGTCAATAAAATTTCTTAAGACATTGGGACCCGTTAAACAAACTCTATTTCATTGCTTCCAGAGGTTAAATGTTGAGTTGATATGAGCTGCAAGAAGGTAATATACTTAGACATCTATAAGGCATTCACAAAACATTCTTATTGAAAAAAAAATTGAATGGCAGTACGTTTTAATGGACTGAAAATTAAATAGATTGAAAACTAGCTAATTAACATAGTTTTCAATGGAAATAAGAGCTGAATCAGAGTGTTTCTAGCAGGACTCCCTCGGGATTGATGTATGTTCTGATGTTACTCCACATTTGGAACAGCGATCTAGAAGTACATACAAAATCCCTGCTTGCAGTGGATATATTTGCAGATGACACAAAGAGAGGGAGGAGGGTAAATAATGAAAAGGCAGGCAGCTGTACAGGGCCATCTGGACTGCTTGGTAAGCTGGGATCAGTGAAACAAAATCCATTAAACTACAGGCAGGCACAAGCAAAATTATAGAGCCTGGAAACAAGAAATACAAGTCATGACACAGATCTGTATAAACTGCATTCTAGGAAACAAAATGTTTAGAAAAAAGTTAATATGATCCTGGGATGTTTAAGCAGGCTGCCTAGCTACAGATGTAAAAAGTGATCTTAGGCATTCAGAAATTAATATCCTAGGATACTGATGGTATTACTAAAATCTAGGAACATTTTAAAACTCTCTAAATATCTTTTAAAACCATTTGGTTATTTCATGTACTATAACAAGGTAAGTTTGTGTCCCCGAGCATATTTTAAGATGTAGACTTTTGCACAAATATTAGCATACTGTATCAGAGTAAAGTAAGAAGTTTTCAAAGAAAATGATGCCACAAAATGATTTGAATTTTTACAGGGAATTGCAACTTTAAAACCATTATATAAAGTATACTTTTATCTACACAGGTAGTCAATTGATAAGAATAAAATATATGCAAACTAAACCTAAAATAGATTAAAATATTAAGAAGTACTCATTAAAAAGAAATTATTAAGAAATTTTAGCTTTTCCAAAATAATTATTTACAGTGATTGTGATAATGTTTTCGGGGTACACAATAGCCACGTACCTAGAACATTTAAGAATAAAAACAGCTACCTCAAGTGAAAAACAAGACATAAGGATGGAAGATACCCTGAAGCAAACAAAAGTTGCAACTCAGGGTAGATGTGAAGCACATGAAAATGGTCTCTACACAGCATGAACTACTCTGAAGTCAAACAATGTACAAGTGTATTTGAGATGAAGATTAAGTAAAAATCAGTTCCTTCACAGCTGGACATGTACATAGCTTTTTCCTCGCTGACTGTAGTCTTTTATCCAACAGTCCACTTTTGAAGTGGAAAAAATAAGAGCACTTGTGAATGCCCTGGTAACAGATAAAGAGAAAGAAACATCAATTTAGTCAAGATGACATAGATCAAAAGGAAAATAATCTGCCCTGGCAAGTTGGCCAGTAGTTTGGTCGTATCTGATCAAACTGAGGAAAATTATTAAACTGAAAAGAAAGCTGAAAGAAATCCAAATATCATTGATAATTCACAGAAAGGAAAAGCAAAATGAATCAACTGTATTATATCTTCAAATAAGTAATCTGGGATTTAGGAATAACACCTATGCCCCTTGCAGCAGCACTAGACAGAGACTTCAGTAGGCAGTTCAGAGAGTTTGAGCTGTCTCAGCATAAAATATATCCAAGCCCTCAAACATTTTTGAGATAAACAAGGAATATCTTCAGCCAAAACTTCCAAATCAAACATGAGCTCTTGATCTACCAAGGAAGACCAAAACAACAAAAAAAAAAAGGAAAGAAACTGCTTCCAAGTATGCGGAACAGTAAAACAATAACACAGAGCAGCAATTCTCAGCAGATGGGTACAATGTATTCTCTCCCTGGAATAGAATAGCTCTCTCAAAACAACATTTTAAAGAACTTCTACATGCTCTCTAAAGACATAAGCAGAGAGGGAATCTAAGTGTACAGAATGCAATGCTGCTGTAACACAGAGACAATCAAATTACTCACAAGCAGCATTTGCCCTTGGAAGACAGTGTTAGTCAGGCACTGTTGCCATGACTGTGGCTTCTCTTCCAACATTTCTGCCTTCCCCATTTGACTGAATAGGTCAAGAAGACCCAGCATTATTGCTGCTATAGTAAAGCCACTCAGACAATAAACCTCCCAGCAAAGCAAAGGGCAGGAGAGCAGCTAAATCCTCAATAGGATTCTCTCACCCTTTCCCCATTAATCCAAACTGAAGAAGTCTGCTCAAAGGAATGCTGATACTCATGAATAATAAATTCAGTCACATCATCAACATGAGCAAGGAATCTCCCTGAAGGACAGCTGAAAAAGAGAGTATAATAATCTAGACAAGGAACAATCCCTCCAATTCCCTTGTGCAATTGAAAAGGAGTTCTCAAAGCCCATTCACCTTATAGAGGTTAAATAAATTATTAGATGATAACCAGATTTAGGAGGTAAACTTGCTCCAAGATTCAAACCATGAAGATTAAGAGAATACTTCCTACGACCTTACAGAATCAAAAACCTTCTTCTAATTAAGACAATTTAACACAAAACAAACATCAGGCATTATACAAAAGAAGAAAAGATTGTCAAAACAGACATGTTGGAAATACATTTAAGGCTTATCCAAGGTTATGCTATTGAACGAGAGGGTTTTTTGTTTGCTGAAGCCTTCAAAAGAAATTAATAACAGGAGTAAAGGCATGGACACTGCCATCATTGTCCACTAAGAAAGAACCACTTAATAGGAGCTGAAGGGCAAAATTTTTTTCTCCCAGATGCTCTTTTGAAATATCTAGTGAAATTCAGGTTCAGGTAGGAACACTTAAAAGGTTGGTAAAAATCAAAGGCAAAATTACACCACCAGACTCCTGGACCGAACTTATTTAAGGAGGATGTTAACAAGTTCAGGATTATGTATGTCTAATGACAAGACACTAGAAAAGAGTAAAGAATAAGGAAAACTCTGAGTGGATATAGAGGACATGTGTAGTTAGGAAAAATCTCCTTGGTTGTCAAACGTAGATCTATGAAAAGTAACCAAGCTTTCTCTGTTGCTTTTCCTCTAAAAATAGAGTTTATATATCCCAAAAGATGTAAGTACAGTCACCTGGATGACATTTAGAGATGATAAACAATAACCTGCTTTTTAGATTTCTTTTCCAGTTCAAAAATAAGACCATGTGAACACATCTATCTAAGTAATATCTACAGAGGGGTCTGGACAGGCTTGATTGTTGAGCCTAGGACAATTTCATGAGGTTTGACAAGGCCACATACGGGGTCCTGCCCTTGGGTCACAACAACTCCAGGCAGCTCTACAGGCTTGGGGCAGAGTGGCTGGAAAGCTGCTCAGTGGAAAAGGACCTCAAGGTGCTGGTCAACAGCCCGTTGAACATGAGCCAGTGTGTGCCCAGGTGGCCAAGAAGGCCAATGGCATCCTGGCTGGGATCAGAAATAGTGCGGCCAGCAGGACCAGGGCAGTGATTGTCACCCTGTACTCAGCACTGGTGAGGCCAAACCTTGAGTGCTGTGTTAAATTCTATGCTGCTCAATTCAAGAAGGACATTGAGGCACTGGAGCAAGTCCAGAGAAGGGCAACAAAGCCAATGAAGGATCTGGAGCACAAGTCTAATGAGGAGCTGGAGGAAAGGAAGCTCAGGGGAGACCTTATCACACGCTACAACTACCAGGAAGCAGACTGCAGTCAAATGGGGGTCTGTCTCTTCTCCCAGGTAACAAGAGACAAGAGGAAATGGCCTCAAGTTATGCCAGGTGAGATTTAGATTGGATATTACAAAAAATTGCTTCACTCATAGGGTTGTCAAGTATTGGAACAGGCTGCCCAGGGAAATAGTGGAATCACCATCCTTGGAAGTGTTCAAAAAATGTGTCAATGTGGTCCTTGGGGACACGGTTTAGGGGTGGAACTGGCAGTGTCAGGTCAATGATTGAACTTGATGACCTTGGAAGTATTTTCCAACTTTAATGATTCCAGGATTTACGATTATGAAGTCCCACAAAAGCCTGTAGCATGCTTAAAAATCCCGTGAGATTCAGCATTATAATTTCTGAGAGGAACTTTTTCAGATTCTACTGTCATCAACAATAAATGCCTTTTACTTTCATCAAGGTCTCATGTGCAAATTATTGCAAAAATCTTACTTAAAATGACATTTTCTTCTTAACAAGCATTGTCTTCTAATGGAAGAAAAAACCTCAAGCAAACAACCTATGAATCAGTGCAAAACTCCCTTTAAAACAGTTAAACTGTTTTCAAACTAGACATCAATTAAATAATTAAATGCAAATGTTTATTAGAAGATTGATGAAATGACTGATTTCCCCTTAATTAGGAAGAAGTCCTTACTTGGCCAGTGTCAGAACTAAAATTCCAAAGGATACACCACAGCAGAAGAAACAGTGTACAGAAATTTTTGGCAAAAACCATAAATTTGACCTTAGCAGGCAACAAATAGACCCCCAGCAGTCACTCATCTCAGTAGTTAGAAGTTGCTGGACAGACAGCAGATGTGGTTGATCTAACGTCTAAACAAGACTACGATTAAAGAAATAATCAAAATATCTTTCACTGCAGTTTTGTCAGAAGGGCATCACATTTGCAAAGAAGAAAATCAAATACCAGCAACAGTCTTCCCATTTCTACAAAAAGAGCATAGTAATCACTACAAAACACATCCAAATGTCAACAAGTAGATAAAATAATTCCCTGAGTAATGACATCTAGGTTCACCCTTACCTGCAGATGAGTGTGTCATATTTGATTACAACCAAACCACAACTCAGGGAAATTTCCTTTCCTGCTCCATGAACAATTCAACTTATTTCAGAAACACAGGGTTAGAATAGATGACTAGATGGTCCTTCCCGATCTTGTATTCTCTTATTCCTTATTGGTTCTACATGTAAACACCCAGGACTTTTTCAAGCCCTTTGCTATGGGCTTCAGATACAAACCCTAGGTATGCAGGATTTACCCTCTCTGCATCTCTAGCCAGTGCAGCATGGGTTCCTGGATCACAGGAATTCTTTTTCCTATCCAAAGGTGTTTTTGGAGAAATATCGCAAGCTACTCGAGTTACTTACCTCCTTGACGTGAGCTGACATTTTAGGGTTTTTTTAATCCTTTTAAAAATCTTCAAGATCCTAGAAATTAGGCCAATGAACTCAAACAAATATGACTGTGATGTTTGCATTAATAAATTTATCTGTGCAGCTCTTAGCTAAGCAGATATATCATACCCATTATTCCTAGAGTCATTTAATATTAATGGTATTAAATGGATTATTTTAAAAAAACCCACAGAGATAATAATAATACCTCAGTTATTTAAACCTATGAAGAAGATGGTGGCCTCCACTCTGGATATCAACATTAGAATTTTGCATCATTAGGGGTTATAAAAGAAAACCAATTCTGATTGAAACACCTATTTTAATGATGCTCATAGTAGATAATAAATTGAACCACTGTAAATGTCACCTGAAAGGATATAAAATTCAATTTTTGCACCATCTGGAATGTACTCCTGATTAAGTTGTTCAGCAATATGATTGTATCACTTAAACAAACTAATTATCATCAGAATGACACATTTTGCAGTTTCAGTGGCATTTATCTGTGTCTCATTTATTCCACCTTCTTTTTTTCCAGGATGACCTTATGCTCAAACAGTGCCACGAAGCTAGTGCATGTTAATTTTCCTTTCGAGAGTGAGCGTATTTTTCATTAGACCTTACACAATGCGACACCTTTACACAGTAGAGTAAAACAGACCGAACAACAAATTAGTTTTGGAACATGAAATCTGGAACATCAAAGTCTCTTCAGCTAAATAACCACAAAGTCTCCTCAACTACAATAGATTCAATAGACTCACACATTTCTGCTCTTCAATTTCCTTCTTTTCATTTTCCTTTTTTTTTTTTTTTTTAAAAGAGCACATATTAAGTCATCTTTTGTAAGTCACCTTTTTTGTCTGAGAAATTTAAATTGCAAATAAAAAGAAAATGCTATTTTCCATCGCTTCATCATTATGAATTCACAGTTCGTAGCTAATTCTTCTCTAACTTTTCATGAAAACAGTCATTGTATTCTGTACAGAAACTACCACACACAGTTTCTGCTCCTGCACGTACTGATGTCAGCCTAACACAACATCAGAAAATACTGTTTGCAAATACCATTGAAAGGCACTCCAACAACATGTTAATCTATGATTAACGGTACCTAACACCAGCCAAGGCCAGAGCAATTATTTTGAAGTGCTGAAATGTTGTTTCTGTTCAATATTACACTGCATAACTTCACAGTAAATTGGTTTCCAGGTTTATTGCCAAAGTAATTAAAAATTCAAAAGGTTGCTGTTTGTGCAGAACATTATGGAAAAGTATTAAATACAATTAAACCTGGAGATTATTTCTTTTTATAGTGAGAGAGCAGCAGGATGGGATGAGCAACTTCAGCAAGGAAGGTCATATCAGAAGTTCATGTATTAGCAAATACGTTTTGGTGGAACTTCTACTCTAGGAAAGGGCACAAGAAAAACTAAAAGGAGGCAACTGGTTCTAAAAACACTTTTTTAAACCAAAACCTCTTACTTCTGAGAGCTGGTTCAAAGAAAGAGTGAATGACAAAGGAGTTAAATGGATTCTATAATGCAAGCATTAAAACTTATATTTGGTCTGTTTTTCTTTGCTTTTATATTAGCTTAACTCTAGTTACTAAAGTACTGTTTAATTAGCATTCCTCCTTTTCTCATGTCAGAAAAGATTTTGAAACATTACTTAAAAACCAACAATTTTTCAAACCTTTTGGGAGTAATAAGGTAGAGGAAGGAGAAGGTGAGAGGGTCCAAACCTCAAAGAAACAAACCCAACCTTTTCATCAGGTTTAATTTCTGCAAGCTGAATTTTTCTAGTGCATACGCTCAGAAGAGATCGTATTTAACTACTGCTATAAAATTAGTAATTTGTAATGTCTAGAAATTGCAGAATGCCTACAGCTACACCCAGTGCTTCAGCATGATCCCTCATTGTGCACATCTCAGCTGGTAGCAGCTGATGGCATCAGCTGGAGCAAACGAGCATCCAGTAATGAGGAGAATTAGAAGTTAAGGGGGGTGTAGTCTCCCAAGAGAGATGGTGATCTAAAGGAAGAGATGATGAATAAGAGGTGTGTGGGAAGAAATTCTCATCTGAGCTGTACATGAATGTATACACCGTGTACAGCAGGGAAGAAATACACTATTATCACTCTTGCTTTGCTCTCAGTGAAGGCAATGATTTGTGTTCAACTGAAAATCCACCAATAGAGCACACAGCACACGAGTTTTGTCTGTAACAGAGGTCTAATCTCTACCAAGAGCGAGCAGCAATGACAGCATTGTCTCCCTCTTGCTGTCACACAGCTGAACACTAAAACCCCACCTGCACACACCCAAAACCTGCTGCCGGCCTCCCAGGACACTTCAGTAGGGTCCCTAATTTTCTGTGTCCCCACACACCTTCTGGGGAGAAAAGCCAGAGACACTTCAAGCTCCCCAGTGGGAATGACAGTCCTGATGAAATGTGTAAGACTCTTAATTAAGATGAGGTTTTGAGTCTTCAACTTGTATTCATATTTTAAATTTAAACACTCCTACTCTAAACCATCCATGGGCACTCACTTGGGTTTCTATTTTGACAGAGGCTTGTTCCTATAGATCAAAAATACTGGAGTAGAAGAGTTGTCCATTATTAAGGCTTCATAACAGCTTCACATCCTCTTCAGTGGCCTTATAATTAAAAAGCTTCTCCTGACCACCAACCAAATCTTCTTTGCCACATGCTCAGCAAATTATTTCTTGCTCTTCTTCCCAGTGGATATGAAAAAAACCCTTCCTCCACACAGAAGTCACTTACATGTGAGTAGACATACAATGACCTATCCTCTGCTCTTAGACTAAGGAAGTCCTTTATCTTCCATCTATTGATTTTCCATACAGGTTTTATGGATGCTGCCAACTTTGTCCCTGAGCTCTTTGGAGTGGGCAATTCTATGGAGCTAATTATGATGCTAATTAAACCAAAACAATGGTTTCTGTTTTCTCACTTACATCAGCACAAGTTAGAATGAGAATCACTTTTTCTTTCATATTGTTAATCTAAATTCAACCAATGCTAAAATAAGAAATTAAAAAAAAAAGACACAAACCCGAGCATACACCATAACATCTCTATTAATAAAAATTAGCATTGGTTCTGAGCTTAACTTACTCCATTTGAGATGATTAGCTATAATTGCACAACAATTAAGGATTGACTGACATGCACCAGATGGAATAAATTGGATTTCACAAGTAGCCAGTATAAAGTCCACATAATTAACCCTCATTCTGATATACAACATTCTGTTTGGAAAAGAGTCCTACGTTTCCAGTCTCTCAGCATTTTAATAAGTAAATTATTACTCCATTTTGTCCTCAGATGGAAGAAATAATTAATTTTATCAGATAATTCTATCCTCCAACTACAGATCCAGATAATAATTTAGCCGATAGTTCTGTCTCCAGCTTAATAAAGTTGGATGGGAGCCCTATAAACTTTGAACATCCATCGACCAAAGTAAATATTACTACAGAAAAAAATACATTAAAATATACTGTTTTATTAAATGACATAAGCAAGATTTCCTTCAGCTTCAGGGGCAAGGCTAATGAAGTTGCTGTCACAGGCACATTAGAGAGCTCACATTCCCTCAATATGTAAAACTAAGGACCAGATAATAAACATAAGCTGTTTTAGAAGTAGTTTCCTACTGAATATATGAGTGTGTGTCAGGCAAATCCTTGGCCAAAAAAATTAGAAGAGTCAATTGACACAGATCTCAATTTTGAGAGCAAAACTTAAATTCAGAATGAGGCACAGTTCAGGCCAAAGAAGAATACCATGGAAAAGCCATGTAGAACAATCAGAAATATCCTAGAAGAAGAAAACAGCTCACCAATGTGGCCCAGCTGCTTAGGTAAGGTATATGAAACAGCAGGAAAGGTGCACACAGTAACACAATGCTGCCATACAGTTACTGAATAAAGGTTTTAACACATGAAAAGAAATGCCAGCAACTCACAATTAAACACACGCAGTAGAAAAATGGTCTATCAAAAAAAAAAAAAGTTGGAATAGCAAATGATAAATACAAATGAACACAACTATTTTCATACTGGATCTGAAATACCGGAGGGATGTAAACAACAGAATTATTAACTGCACACTAAACAGATGAAGTCTCCTTTGCACAGAGTACATAACACATGTATTGCTGCAGATGGAGGGCTGGCTTATACACATTAGAAATTATGTGGTCCATATTTAAGCACATACAAAACTTCAGCAAAACAGTTAGTGTTTATGTCTATATGCTTTAAATTGCCTGCACTCTGGAATGGGACAATTAGAACTTATTTTCATTTCAAGACACAGAATGAGATCAAAACAACTAATGAACTCATGTATGGCTGTAGCAATCTGGCATCCTGCAGTGGAGAATTAAAAGGTCATGTTATAATCACAGCTTTGTTTCTCTCATACAGAATAGTTAACATTAAAAATTATGTTTTCAATTTCAGAAAAGTAGTAAATGAAAAAAGAGAGGCAAATTTCATTTATTTGATATGGGCAGTTTCATTGCTGCTAAAATTAGGAAAAAAAAGTTAATACAAATATAAAAGGTGTATATAGGTATATTTCTTTCATTTCTGATCAAACACAATTTTCTTGAGCCCTTCAAAAAACATTAAAATTTTATTCGCGCATCTGTAACGCAAGTGAAAAAGGATCTTGACCTACATGCTGTTCATAAGGCAGTTAAAGAGGAAACAGTTGCTCATTAGATTTCCACTGATAACAGCCGGCTGTGGGAGAGCTGTGTTTATTTCCCTTTCGCACCCGAGATGACTTGAATCCATATCATCCTTTTCCCAGGAGATTGCCTTAATCTCCACGGTGTAGCTATTGGAGGGTGCTTCCACACACAGCTCTTCTGTGAGGCCTTTTCTNTGATGACCTTGCCTCTGGACACAGAAGCAGGTCAGTAGTGGAGCCAGGACTGAGACCCAAGCCATACATTCCTACAGCCATATATACAGTATTCCAGTTCCCAGCTTACCCCTCTCCACCAGGTTCCTCCTTCTCAGGTCGACCAGTTTGGCCCTCCAGATTATTAAAATCAAACTTTGGTGGGAATTTAGGTATGTAGATATGCATAAAATAGCCTTTTTTTTTTTAATTGCTTGAAAACAACAAAATGTGTTTTCAACTAAAAACACACTTTTCAAGTCACCCTGATGAAGAGACGTCATTCTTTTCTGAAAGAACGGAAAGGATCAAGTCACACAC
This sequence comes from Mohoua ochrocephala, assembly GCA_013398855.1. Classification (NCBI taxonomy): domain Eukaryota; kingdom Metazoa; phylum Chordata; class Aves; order Passeriformes; family Acanthizidae; genus Mohoua; species Mohoua ochrocephala. The sequence goes on along the minus strand of VZTA01023099.1, from coordinate 63,629 downwards.
ATCATATTTGACACTGGGAGCGTTGGTTTCATCATTCCTTATCAAGAAAAGTTTAAAGTTCTTGGTGTACTAAATCCTTAAACTTTAAACTAAATATCAAATAATTCCTTAAAAAGAAAAAAGTAGTTTATCAAGAAAATGATAATTGAAGGTAATTGAAGGGAAAATGTTTCGAACTTTCACAGTAAACAGGCCTAAATTACCTTTGCCCTTCTTATTCTCATTCAAATTTTTCATTAACTGCAGTGGAACTTCCAGGCAGAATTCAAACAGTGAATATTCAAAGGAGATCTTCCTTCCCACTTCAGGAATAAGATCTGAGCAAAATTCCAGCAGTGGTGGGTTTCTATTACGACATTTGAAAATTCTGTCTGCATTGTATGCATACTCCACACGCAAATATTGAATTAAAATTACCATTTATTATTGCACCAAGTTATATTTTCTGAAGCATTCATGATTGAAGACCTAATAAACTCACAGGACTTCAACCAAGAGCTAACTCATTCTGGTCAGAGCAAATGCAAACATGATAGCGCTTAAAAACAAACAAACCAACAGAAATCAGTCACTCACCAGACAGAATTACAATTTTCCCTGATAGTATGTCAACAGAAGTTTAAAATTGTAATCAATCTGTATTCATTCCAGAAAAACAGCTTCTTTTTCTTTTTTAATGGAAAAACAGAACAATAGGAAGAAGAAAAAGCGAATATTGCCTGCCAAGATTTCAATGCTGAATAAACAGCCATACTTGGAAAACTTATTATGATGTTTGATTTCCCAACCACAATAATGCACTCTTGAGAACAGCACTTTTCTATCATGCCTGACAACATAGGAACATATTAATGGAAGAAATGATGAATTTTTTTAACTAGCAGCTTGGATAAAATGTGGGTCCCAATTAAAGTTGGTGTGACATACTAATCAAATTGTAAATACCCAGGATTTTATGTATATGGGGCAAAAAGACCTCTTGATGGCCTCATCATATCCAGCATAATTTTCAGAAAGACCAATAAATGGACCCAAAATACCATGAGGTACCGAAAAAGTTTCTTAATTCTATCATAGCTACATTGGTCTCGATACTCATACCTTTGGCACAATTTATACGAGAGCAGTCAACTTCCATGGAAATAATGTTGTGCCTATCACCTTGTTCAGAAACTACACTTCAAATGTAATTATAAACCACAAGATAAAAATTCCACAAAAATGTCGAGATTAACTGAAGTATACACTAACAAAAGGCAGTTTTGTCAACTGCCAAGTAGTATTTCTGCTACCATTTCTCCGCATTGTGATTTGTCATATATATTAAGCAAGAAAAGAAAAAAGTGAAACACAGAAGTGAAACTGAAAGATGAAAGATTTCAGACCTGCTGATTTATAAAACTCTTAACTGACGGTATGATCAGAATACCTTGCAAACGAATTCAAGGGTCAGACTAAAAGCTTTGTTTGACTTCCTAGGCCCTTAGATAAATATATTAATTATACATAAAATATAATAGTCACTACAAAAACAGACACGACCTAACTAAATGAAAGAATACAACCTCTATGTATCATGAGAATGAACAATTTTTTGGCCATTCATCATTTCTATGTGTTGCTCTTCTGTTCATCTAATAGATTTTTAAGTCAGAACATACCATTAGGATCATTTATTTTGATCTGCTATGAAGCGCACTAATTTCCTCATCAAGCCCGTGACTTCTCATGAGCTACATGATATTTGAAGGAAAAATAAACTGTTGCAGCTTTTCATTTTGAAATTTTATCACCAAAGGAACCTATCACTGAAAGCTTTAATTTTAATGGAATTTCAACTGAGTAAATTAAATTTTATTCCTTATTAAATTGGTTTCACCGGTTTTCTGTTTGTTGTCAGCCAAAAGCTAGGAGCTTTAATGCTAGCAAGTACATAGCTCATAAATGTACCACTCTGAACTGAGGGGAGTACACAATTCACAGAATCACAGAATGGGTCAGTTGGAAGGGTCTCCAGTGGGTCATCTGGTCCAACCTCCCTGCTCAAGCAGGGTCTTCCCAGCGCACATTGCAAAGGACTGCATTCCCTAAAAGCATTGCATGAATTAACAGGGATGCAGTTCAAATCATTAGATCTACAACCAGAAACATTTATTCTATTAATAATGCTGGGATCAGCATGTGCCATGGGCATACTATGCCTGACTTAAGTGTGATTGTGGTAAACAAAGATCTGTATCATCTATGTCCAACTGGAGGATAAAAACGAGCAGGTGTTGTAGGAAACTCCCTGCAGATACAATGCTACACATAACCTATGCTAACTAAAGTGCTGCCTTGAACGAGCACGCGCCTCTCGATAATTCCAGCAAACATTTCTGCTCTAATCAGAGGACTGAATAAAGAATTGGTGACCTAGAGCACTGACTGTCATGAAAAGGAAAGTTTTATTCAGATGTGACAAAAGTCATCCTTTGCCATTTGTTCTTTTTTATAAAGAATTAACATTCTCACTGTGAGACCAATTTGCTCAACGAGTTATTACATTAACCTTCTTGGTAATTTTCTTTATCTGCTTTCAAGGCAGTCTTGGAAATTCACACTTTTTATACACACTTGAAAATTCAACCAAAATGACATTGCCTGGTTTTCAACAATCAAAAAGGACCTCAAATTTACAAATGAATACCTTCCCACCTCTCACCTGGAGATGGTACTTCAGAAGGCAACTCTAATTCAGATTCATTGCATTTATGTACTTCAAACCCGTGGCTATTTACTAGCAGGGAGAAGTTCAAACATTACAGTTCTTGTTGGAGGGAAGCTCCGAAGATCAAATTGTACGTTCAAACAACCACATTTTTCCTCTGTGGTTCCAGTCTTCTAAAATCTGAGAGTCCTGCTGTTAAAACACCCTCCCATAAACCTGAAGAAGGATAAGTGACCTACCTTAGAAAGCCCGCCTACTTCCAAATAGAAGCAGATAATGAAAACATTCCAGGTGACCCACAGGGCAGTCCACACCGTGTACTAAACACAAAGCCGGATGAGAGCAAAAAAAGAGAGAAAAATAAAACGTGAAGATGAAACGACTTCATACTGAGCAGCTCAATAATAAAAACTGACACCAATAAACATTGTTGTTCTGGGAACAGCCAAGCACAGAGAGTTCAGAAAAGGAGCTCCCCCTGCAGAAGTCCCCTAAGAACCACCGGAAATTACAAATCCAATATTCATTGCTCTACTAAACAAATACCAATAAAACAGATTTATTCTTTCCAGTTTGACACTATCCTACTGATATCAATTAAGTCTGAAGTGCTGACTTAAACACTGGTTTTGGGACAGCTCTGAGTCATTTTTAGATCATAATTTAGCTCTGTTAAAGGACGTTTCAGAGAAGCACAATACCTTAAATAAGTAAATATTATTGAAATAACATTTAAATATTATGAAAAAAGGCACAAGAAAAAAAAACAACACTAAAAAACCCAGAAGATCTATTGATCGGGTAATCTAGATTTTTTCCTTTTCAAACTAATAGGTAAAGTGTAAATCTGATCTCTTGAGAGTCTTTCACAGTAAAACGTAGTTTATTTACATTAAAATTAGCTCACTACTACTCCAAGCCTTTTGCCATGAACCTGGTCCTATAAAGCATGCTTAACAGCTGAACATATCCAGACCTCTTCTGGGTTCTCCAGCATCGTACTGAACTCATATACCATCCACAGCATGAACGGGGCATTCATTTGTCTACTTTGAATCATCTTTTGCATTTTAACCGTCAGCACAACAGACTGGCACCATTTCTTTACAGATGCACTGTTTGCTGACATACAGCTGTACACCATTCCCAATGAACTCGCCAGGTACTCCACCCCAGGAGCATTTCACCCTGATGGGCCAAGTGGCCGTGCAGCCATGCTGGAGCTACATCCACCAGAACAAACGCAACGAGCAGCAGCACTGCCACCTCACATTCACACACTTAGAACCCTCACAGCAGAGAACTGCTGCTAAGAGCTTTTGCAAGTCCAGTTAGCTGTAGACAGATGAAGGTTAGTGTCTATGGTTTTGCTTCAATATAATCATTAAAGCCCCACATACTGATCTACGATGCATTGCACAGGTGCCATCAGTTTGGCTTCCTTGGGCAGTTTTAGGTTATGTTCCCCTCTTCGTTTCTCTCCCTGTCATGCACACTGAAAGGTCCAGGTAAAGAGGGTTGAATTTTTCCCCTCCTTGACTCCCCCCTGCACAGGGCCATTTCTGTACACCAAAAAGGTCAACTGCTTTAATATAATTTCTTCTGAGGTATGTAGGCAGTTGGGCAAGTGCTATGGCAATAGCAAGAAGTAGGTCATTAAGAAACAAAACAAGAGTAACACTCCTGGGCCATTTCCTTTGTCTTACAGAGAAGGGCAGTGTGGCAATTGAAGGCTGGGTTATTATAAAATAGACAAAGCTGTTGTGAGCAATACGGGGTCTGTACTATTCACACGACTAACTTAGAGTATATCACATTTTACTACATTGGTTGACTTTGTAGTAGCTCATCATCAGCTACCGATTTTCTAACGTTTATATTCAGAACATTACGTGCAGAGTGTTCAAAATTAATGAACAACTCATACAATCCCAGTTGCATATAAAAAGCAGAATTGAGACTATTCGGGAGAATTCTCCTTTTTAAGAAAGAATTTTTTTATCTCTCTGTGAACTAAATCTGTCACCACAACAAAAGGAATTCTATTTGATCTGCCATGCCAAGCCAAATCTGTTAATGGCCTCATTCTGTCCCATGGGCACCAATGACGACTCTGTAGTGTGCAGGCAAAAACTGTCTGAACCTGCTTTCCCAGGCCAGGCTTTGCTGTTTTACACAGTTAGGACCGGTTCAGTTCCTGATCCACCGTGAGGATTACTGGAAGAGAAGCACGTGTGCAAAGCAGGTGTGCACCTTGAAACCCAGCTGCTGTGTATGGAGAGGATCTTCCTACACTCTCACTGAGCTGCAGAAATCTAAATCTGAGCTCCATTTGCTTTGTAAACATAATAATTACATTATATTCAGTAATTAGTGCTATATAATTTTTTTAAGTAGGAAAGTTATCGTCTTCTTGGATATGCAAGGAGCAAATTTTTTCCTTGCATAGTTTCATAGGTACTTAAGGAAAGATTACAAGAGAGCAAAGGCAAGAAAGTAAAATTAGGAAATGTCAGAATTTGGGCTGTGTATGCCAACTGACTTTTTTATTTTGTGGCTGTGCAATACAATGCAAACATTAATTAAATCATCACAGATATATTTTTATTTTAAAAGATCTTACCTCCCCTAACACATTTTACGAACAGCTAGCTCAATACTTCTTTTCTCCTTGTCGCTCAGACCCTGCTCTGAGGAAAGAATATTAATTTCCTCATGAGGTTTACTAAGATGCTCATCGCTGCAATGTGTGAGAGCTGCACAAACATTAACTAATTTATTTTATGTTATAAGGGAATGATACAGCTCTCAGAATGCAAATGATGTTCTGATACATGCAGAGATTACATTCAGAAGTATTCATACATTATAAGTATCCAACTTGAGGTCCTTAAGAGTTCATTTTTCAGAATGCTTGAGGTTATACACTCAGTTTATAAACTCAGTGTTCAGCTCCCTGTGGCTGAGCATGCAGCACTTGTGCAAATCAGACCACAAGGTCTCAAGACAGGAACCCAGAACACAGGGGGAAAACAAAGCACGTGACAAGTTTGGTTAAAGCGACTCGCTTTGTGTCAAAAGAGGTTTCGGGGGCTGAGAGCAGAGATAAAACTCAGCTACCCAGCACAGCCTTCACAGCAAAAGCAATCCTTTTTTTCTTGGTAGCATATGCCTCACTCTTCCCATTGTCTTCTGTTTTCTGAAAGTCAAGTTTCTATTCTACATCTGTGATCACCAGAAAACCCTCAAATGTCTGTCCTTTCTACTGAAACTGAGGCAACAATATGAGAATTAGTAGGTGTCTATCTAGTTTGAATCTGCAAATATATAAAAGGATCACAGTAAGACTGCACAGAAGGGCTTTAATAGCAACTTTTCTAAATTTTTGAGTGTTTCTTTCTGAAAAATTTGTAATACTTTCTGACATTATATGCATTGTATAAATTTATATGTATATACCTTCTAGGTTAAAAACCCCCCCCCAAGTAATCTTCCATTATGTGGCAT
>VZTA01023099.1:36124-57294 GCA_013398855.1 Mohoua ochrocephala | reverse complement strand
AAAGGTGTAACTTTTAGATCCATGATGCAGACTTCTTTTTGCTAGCAGAGCCATCCTCTGTGTGAAGAGACACATCAGGCATGCTGGCAATTTTCTCTCAGTGCAGTAATGGTTAAGGTCTGAGACATCAGGTCCACACTGACCCTTAGGTTTCATTTCCTTAAGGTACCTAACCTGTTTCATGATCTGACCTGCCATTCAACCTCCCCCACTCCATGTCCTGAACAGTATCCTGTCCATCCTGCTGTGTCTGCTCACTCTTACTTCCCCACACCCAGCGATTCCTGCCTAGTTCTTTGGCCAGCCACATCCTGTCCGCCCCAGATCAGCTGGCCTCATACTCAGTGTCACAACCGTCACCATATCTGACATGAAGAAGAAATTTTCCACATAGGTTGAATCAGTAAGAAGAGTTGGTATTTTTTTTTTTACACCCCATATGATGCACCACTTAAAAATCATCTGGATGTTTTTATTACAGATCCCTTCCAGTGGAAGAACCTAGGACCAGGTCATGAGCTTTGCTTATTTCTTCCCATGATGCACTACATCTTTTCTTGCTTTTGGTCTTTTGCGTTAAGGATTGTATCCTATGCGGTGTGAGGAAGCATATGAAGTCTTACAAATAATGTGGAGGGAGTACTCGCTAAACCTTACAGGTTAAATGTCTAATAAATTATTGTCTAGCCTAGTAGGTTCCTTTCAGATCTCCTTTCATAATGCCAGCCTCTCTACAACAGTGAGATTTCTATACCTCTTTTGACTCTACAGTCATATTGAAACCAATGCAGAGATACATTTCAAGTATCAGTGAAATACAAACATTTCTGGAGTTAAAACATTTGCATTGGATGGATAATGTCACAAAAACAACTGGTTAAGGTAAAAGGAAAAAGGGAATTTTCTAAGTTTGAATATTACAGGGGTTGTGGGATAAGTTTAGCTTTAATGAATAAACTGTCTCAAGAGTATATTTAAATCTGAAGTGCAGCAACTACTCTGACAGTGTCGTTGCATTAGAGGGAATGAATGTTGGCTCGGGGATACTTCAAGGGAAAGAAGCAACTACTGAGTCGCCAAATCATCCCCCTGTAATACCTGGCATCAGTACTTGCAGAACCTTATTAGCCATATTCGTGAAAGATGGCAAGGGAAGTGGCATAAATCAACACGATGGAGCAGTAACAACACAAGACTTACCATGAAGGACATTCAACGAGTAATTTTGGAAGCCTAAATATTTCACATGCATTTACACTGTCTGTAAAACATTTGTTTGAATACTGTATAAAGTATCCTATACAGCCTTTCTTCTGCTGTTCTGGTTTTTTATTTGTTTAGGGGTTTTTTTAAGAAACTCTCTCCTGGCTTTTCAACTATATCCATTGCCTATACATATATTATTTAATGGAATACATTAAGGCAAGTAGATTATCCCTATTTAAGGGTATTATTTTCATCCCTCACTATTCATTAACACATTTTTTTTCAGTTTTGGGCCTAGCTTGTGCAATTTTAGCTATATGACTCATCATTCAGAAGCCTTTTGAAGTCTCATATCAGAAGTAGGAGAGTATTTAACAAGTATCCTGTCATCATCATTAATCAATTTTAACAGCCTGAAAATCTTGCTGGTGATAACAAGATCTATTAAGAAAGGAAAAGCATGAGCACGGTAACGGATCGCAGCAGAGCTCTGGAGCTTCATGACAAGAGCGTAACAGCATGGTTAGAACTGAAATTCAGCTGTTTCGTCCTTCTTTGCAAATGTTTGGGTAAGTTTCAAATGAGCTAATATGGGAAAATTAGGAATCAGCTCTGTACTTTTATGTCCCCTGGGAACTTTGCACTGATTTAATTCAGTCACAAAATATTCAAACACTGAAAATAGCACATCCGCTTAGTGACAGGACAAATTGTTCACAACATTTATCTAAATTACTAATTAATACAAAACCTATTAGAAATAATTATTGGGTTTAAACTAATTAGGACACTTGGAGTCAATGCTGTCACTCCCTCTCTCTCTGTTTCCTAAGCTCTGAGGACTTGGAATTTTAGGTATGAGCAAGTGAAATTCCAGATTTATTTCAGAATCACCATCCATATAGTCCTGTATCTGAAGGACTGTAGACAGTGAACATGAACCACTGTCTTTAACTACTTGGAATGACAATTCTATTCAACAGAGATGCCCCATGTATCAGCCACTGCATGGCAGCTCTTAGATAGTGGGGCATTTTTTGGATAGAAATCTCTCATGGCAAATTTTATATCACTCAAACTAATTTCTTTATTCAGACTTTTAGTCAACAATGGCTATGCTTATGCTGCAGCTTATGAGGTCACTAAATCCTAGTGATAAACTGGCCAGCCTGGGTTCAAAGGCAGTGGAAGAGTCAGAAGCATGCAACTGCTATTGTGTTTATCATTTTCTATCACAACCCTCACCAAACTCCTTGGCTCTGCATACCTGCAACAAAAGCCTGCTCAATTGTGCCTGCAGCAGCAGTTTCATATTTGACTGCAGTATAGATGCTCTTCAAGTTATGGCCCTACATGTATTAAATTTATTCACTTACTTTCCCATTCCTTACATATGTTAAAATTTGAGGAGACAGAACATGACATATGCAGCATGGGATGACAAAGTGAAAGCTTTTGTGTAACTTCACTTGTCAGGGAAACCTTCAGGCACAGACTTCATTGCACAGAAGATAGATTAAAAACATTCTCTTGAGGTTAAACAATGACTCTAGAGCTGGTCAGATGAAGTCAAGATCACCACCAGCGTATGACAGATTATCATGAGGGCAATTTGTGGTCACATGTGCCAGATTAATTTTGTGGAGACAGTTTACAGAAGTAAACCATTGTACCTGACATGATTCTCTCTTTACTTCAATTTTTTTTATATTGTGATGGGATCATCTGCACTAGTTCATCTGATTTCCAGGGAAGTCTTATGGAAAAGACAATGGATACTAAGCATAATTTTCTTGAAGCTATGTTTCCAGTTAAACTGGGTTAAGCTTAATCTAAATCAGAAGTTTCATCAACCAGAGTATATAAAAGCATGACCAAAATACTTCTTCAGCCACAGACACAGTACCAAATTCTTGGGACAGCAGCCACAAACAAATCCAGGTACTTAGATGTGGCTGAAAGTGCAGCTACGGACAAGGAAGGCCGTGAAGCTTCCCAATGAATTTGAAGCCTAATTCACTACTCGGAGCCTGGGTAAGAATCTCTCCGCATTGTGTCTAAGACTGAAATTCAGGACTCTACCGAAGATTTGCATCAAACAGACTTTATATTTAAAGTCAACAGTAAAAGTTTACTGCTGTAACAGGTGGACTGTCACTTTTGCCTTAGTGAATACAGCCAGTATGCAGCTGGCACTGGTAGGGGTCTTTACTGTCAGGAGCACCAACTCCTTCTGAGGCTTCTGGGGAAAGTGGACAAAGCTAAGCTGTGGTTGGGACAGCCCTGGGTAGCACAGCTTCTGGGAAGCATGTGTTGGGTATAGCCTGGAAGATCCTCAGGCTATGGCTCAACAAGAACTTTAAGCTGGTGTAACCCTGCACTGCTGTAGAAAGACTCCCTGCACTTTTCCTCTGGTGACTTTTTCCCATTTCCCCTCTCCCATCTCCTCCCTTCTGCTGGAACAAGCAAAACACGTAAAAGAGCTGACCTACACTTAAATTAACACCAGTAAAGAAAATAATTGCTTTTCACCTGGATCTGTTCTGGTTTGGCACTTTACCAAGTAGCTGAACTGGTGCCCTTGCTGGTGCAAACAGAGGAACAGCACAGGGACTGAAGGCAGCAGCTGAGCAAAGGCAATATTGCTTATGCTGCCTTGAGGTATCCACTGAATTCAACCTGAGGACAAGGCTGAACTGACAGGTTTGGAGCTAGCAACAAGAGAAGTCTTGCAACTCCTCCTTTCCCCTCCACCTCCACCCTGCTGTTCATAAACATGCAGTCCCAATCCCTGCCTTATGCCAGCCCTGGCAACCATTGGGAACCTCACAGACTGGATTCAGGTCACCAGTTTAGCTAAAACCTCTCCACTTTTTGCCAGGTTGGTTTTCTGACAGCTTAAAAATGGAACTCACTTACTGACAGGTCCAGTTAACTCCTGCCAGAAGTGGGGGTGAGGAGGATCTGGGGAACTGTTCAGTCAGGGAACAGTGGGAACAGGAAGACATGACAGCCACCCCCTTCTGCTGGTGTTGAGTTGTGAGGTTGGTTACAGACACCTTGTGTTACAGACACCCTTCAGACTTCAGCACTTGGCTCAAACTATTCCTGCTTCACTGTAAACCCTATGTTAGTAAGGATATAATCACAGATCGCTCAGAGAGGCAGTGATGGGATGAAGACGTGAGTAATCACAGAATATTCTGAATTGGAAGGGACACACAAGAATCATGGAGCCCAGCTCTTAAGTGAATGGCCCGTACAGGGATCAAACCTGCGACCTATGGCACTATTCGCACCACGCTCTGACCAGCTGGGCTCTAAAGCCTTCATCTTCCCCAGCAATGAGTATTGGCACCCGCTCTAGCTAGAGCTCTTAAATATATGCTTAAAGATAAATCAGAATATGAGTTCAGTTAAATCAGCATAAAGTATCTTGCTGAGGAGGTGTTTCTTCCTTTAATTATGAGTTTTCTACCTCTACTTTAAAACAACTTTTGTATAGCCTAAAATGTTCAATTACATTGGAAAAGATGTAGAAACATCTGTTGCATTTCATTTGAAAATTAAAACAGAGCTTGCATCATTGAGCAGAAGTGCTGAACCTGAGGGGCAAAAAACTTTGCAGTGTTGCACTTCAGACATGAACTTCCCACATAATTTTACAGATGCTTACACTCGCTACTTATGTATAAAATGGAGGGCATGAAGCAGAAAGGTGAGTCAACAATACACGGATGCCCAGTTCTTCAACCACAGATAATAGACAAAAGTGTTATTTTTTATAAAAATCCACTTTGAATTCATTATAGTCTGCTTGTAAGCTTAGCTAACATGAGCATAATCTTGGACGCATACTTTGTTCACTTTTAAGACATGACAAAGAATTACAGAATTCCAGGTTTGACTGGAAAAGATGAAGCTTTTTAAGTATTTGTTTAATGAGTTTTCCCCAGTAGACATTTATTTCATTCCTCTGTGAGAAAAAAGAAAGATAACGTTAGCCTCTTAAAATCCATTACTGACAACACAACTTCAATGTTCCAAATACAGCCATTACCAGGTAAAGACATAAAATTCATCCATTCAGGAGAGAACGTGGGGGAGGAACAGAGATTTTTTTGTTGGCAGTTTACTTCACAGCTTTGAAAGTTCTTTTTATTCCTGGCTATACTGAGAACATGGGAAAAAAACAACTATGAAGCTTCAAGTTACAAGCATCAGAGAGAATTTACAATAATTTAGGGTCAAAGCCATAAATACAGGTTTTGACAAAATTACATGTAAGTGAGGAGGAGACTTCTTTGCAACCCCTGCACAGGACCAAAGAAATTTCTACAATCTTTGCTTCTCCCTGCTTAAGAGAAAGATGTCGCTAAATATAACTTGGCCATCGCAAATATTTTTTTTAATCGCCATCAATTCTGCTTGTCTGCTGTGAAAAGAACAATTTGTATTTCATTTATTTATTTACACGTAGTCTAATTGACTTGTACCATAGTCATAGTATTGGCAGCACTTTCTCCAGATTACCTGTTTTTTATAACATCCACAATCTCAAAAAATCTACTTAGTGTCCTAAACTTGCAAAAAGACATGGAGATCTCTACAGTTTCTACAGAAATACCATCTGGTGTTTTGAAACCAAGAAAATTCTGCTTTGTAATATGACAAGTTTTAAAACCCATTGCAAAAATTAAAAAAAAAATATAATAAATGAGACTTACCACGACTATATATCGAGGCCTAAACTGGATGGTTCCGAACAAACCCAAAATGACAACTATTATTTGTAGGAAATTGCCAAGGATAGGAGCCCACTGGAAACCCAGGAAGTCGAAGATTTGTCTCTCTAATGCTGCCAGCTGTAAGAAAACACATAAACAGAACATCCACTTTTTAATTATGGGTTGGACAGAACACTTGACATTTTCTTATTTGCACCAGGCTTCACCAGCGAGTGAGCAAAGCTACGCAAACCTTGCTGTTGCTTCTGAAATACCATCATGCTCCCTCCATTCCCCATGTCTGTTTTCCTAGATTTAGTCTCAACTAGACTCGACTGCAAGCTCCTCAGTCTGTTCCTAAAAGCCCAAAAGAGCAGAGCAGGCCCAGACGAGTCCCAGACGTGGCCACTGTGATGCCAGGAGTTCCTTAATGCAGGAATTAAGGAAGACTGCTGGGAGCTCCTCACTATGCAAGGCACAGATGTAGGCTCAGGGGGTGAAAGGCAGTAGAAAATGTTGGAAGACCTCAGAGCAAACTGCTTCAAAACCAACAGCCAAATGAGCCATCTGTGCTCTTCAAAAGCTGCTACGTTACTTTGGGCAACTACAAATCAGAAAGAAATGGTGGCAGCCTAATAGCTCTCATCCCACTGTCCTCATGGCATTTTGGGTCTGGATTTAGTTGGGTGTGGAAAAGGAGGAAGCTAAGAAGCATCAACCTTCATGCTTGCATCAGCACGTGGTTCTTAGGTAATTCTGCATTTCTGAACATTAGGCAAAAAAGAAAAACAAAAGGCCAGGTATAAAATTCTTCTGCAAACACATTTGCTACTCATTTTTGACAATCGAGTCCACTGTTCTAAACATAGAAAAATCAAGTTTCTTAGCAGCATATTTGTTGAAGTTTAAACTTAGTTCAATATTTTTGCAGCTGTAGCAAGATATTCTTGAGCAGCTAAATAGAAGTCCACTGAGAAACAATTGAGTTTCTGTGCTTGCTAGAATTTATTAACATCTACTCGATTTTACTACATTGTTACAAACCCTAAAATTTACTGAAATACGCACTTACAATATTTATAACTGAGACAGATGGAGCAAGCATGGCTCTATGAATACCAACCAAAGTATTATCATATGTGGGTATTTCACATAAAGCATTTCATTTTACACATTATGGCCAGATTCAACCTTCACTTGCAAGATGAGGCTAGGTGTCACTGAGAGCTGAATTCGGTTTTTCTGTACAAAAAACCTCCCTTACAGCAGACAGGAAAACCACATTCTCTATGCTGAGGTTAATAAATATGATAAATCGAAACAATGAAATGAACAAAAGTTGAATCATCACCTTGGTGCAGCTCCTTTGAAATCAGTGGTGTTACATTGACTTTGATCAGCTAAACATCTGGCCCAGCATATATAAATGAAAAATCACCCAGTACAGTACAAGGGTGCCCCAAATCCCATGTGCAAGATGGTAAATAAAGAGTTTTGAAAGCTCTCGGCACAGGCGGAACTTACAGTTCATGGTCTAACAACAACATACTGAGAGTCCCCTATCACATAGGAAGGCATTTATGACATCCATGACCAGAGCCAGAGGCTTTTTCGTTCTCGTTACAAGTGGAAATCTTCTGGGTCAGCAAAACAGCTAAAAAATTCACAGACCACCAGTTTTCAGAGACAATGTGTCTTCTTCCTGGAGCCCTGACATTACCAAGCAAGCAGAGGTTGGAGCTGTCAAATCAGACCAGGATTTGCTTAGTGCCACCTCTGCCCTGACATTCACTGAAACTCTCCTGCAGCTTTGGGCTTCACCTGCACCAATAAATTGAGTGTGTCCTATCACACTCCCAGCACTGAAGGCAGCTGGCTTAGGATTGTCTCCATTAAAGTGTCCTTGGCTCTGAAACAGGGCAGCTGTGTGCAAACTATATACTTACCTTCTCAAAACAGCCCTTGGCCGTGGGTGAACTCTTTGGGAAGACCAGTGGTCACAATAACCCTGGTTAATGTGACAGAAAACTCTAATGGCTTGCTAACACAAGCCACAATGTCACTGCCTGGCTTCTTCCCTAGGCACATGAGAATGTGCTGGTGTAGGGAGCGGGGAGCTTGCCCAGAGTGGGCGTTGAGGAAATTCACCGCACACTGGTGGGTCGCTGCAAGACATGGATGCCATTACGCATCTCATGCAGCTTTGAAACACCTAGAACTATCCCTCTGTCCCTTCTTAAACTGACCGCTGGGATAAATTTTCGGATCAACACCTTAAACGCCTGAAAAACGTAATATTGGAACATAAATGAACACAACCACTGTGCTTTGCCACCAGACTCATGCTGAAAGGCTTGGTGTTCAGCTCATGCCGGAACTGGACCAGATAAAGAGCTTGCCTTCATGTGCATCTCCCTGATATCTGCCAAGCAAGTTCTGAGTACATCCATCGGGCAGATCTGGGCTCCCACAAAACAGCACAGTGGCCACAAATATATTCCCAAAGATGAGGGTGCACACGTGTATATTCACCATAGACAGAGTTACACATAAAAAATTTATTAGTCTTTCTGTGGATTACTGTGGTTAAAGCACCCACCACAAACACAGAGAAATAAAGTTCAATTTCCTCTCCTGCTGCCTACTGAGTTATTAATTCCTCTCCTCCCACTTGCTATCCATTAGGATACCAAGGGAAAGAGCTTCTCTTTGAAGCTGTGTCACAGGCAAAAAATAAAAATTTGTGTTTCATGAGTCAAAAACAGAGCACAAGCAGAAACATGAGTCTACAGTATATTGCTTATGGCACTTATACAGAACTGGGAGAGTTGCTCGTGTTCCTTGCCTGCAGGGCTTGCTCTTTATTTTATATACAGTGACAGCAATGAAACCAGTGAAGGAAACCTGGAAGCAGGATGCCAAGCATACAGCATCATTCCTTCCCCACTAAGAAGTGCTTTCACCATCAGGCTATGCAGAGAGACCTTCCTGCACAGCTAAGTCTCATTTATTTTGCTCTTGTCGCCAACACAGAGTAATTTGTCTCATCCCTAAAGCCCACAGAATACATTAGCAGGGGTGGTGCGGGGGGTGAGGGCAATCCAAAGAAAAGAAAGAGGTAGGAGGCATGTCTTTCCTCCTCAAATTGCTGCTCTGTTCTAAATTACAACACCTTGCAGGCAATGCAGGCAGAAGTTAAAAACCTTATAATTCATGATCACGGCAAAGGGAACATACCAAGTTCTGTTTTCCTTATACCATGAGCAACATGGACTGAATAGAGGAAACATCAGAGTGCTGCTGCTCTTATGTCCAGTATTTCACCCAGCAGAGCCCCCAAGAAGCAGTGACAGCCACAAAGTTTTTAGCTCTGTGCCAATGAAAAAGCAATCCCTAGGACAGGCTGTGATTCAGGTAATTGATTGGACAGAAATCATCAGAATAAAGGGAAGGAAACAGGCAGCTGTGCACACTTACAGGCTGGTTTTGCACAGATATGAAGAGCCCATACTGTCGATGTTTGCCCAAATCCAAATTCTTTGCAGCCATCAGTGGCCACCAAATTAGCCTAGATTCTGTGAAAGATGATTTCACATGGAGTTATGTGCATGTGACTACTTCAAAATGTTACACCAGAAACATTTTGATTATAAGGAGGTTGTTTTCTCAACATGAATTTTCTTTTTCTCAACAAGAAACTTTCCCACACAAATTTCTAATTTCCTCACCATTTTCAAATTCTTCAGAAAACAGCCTAAAAATCTGAAACCTAAAGGGAAGGGACAGGTTCCCAAAATTAGCTGGCTCAACTTCTCCCACTGCTAAAAGACAGATATCAATTTAGTAGGGCAGAGGAGCTCGAGGCTGGAGCTGAGGTGTGGTCAATGTGACTGAGGTCCTCTGGGGGTTTACTGTCATACTGGTTCCCTAACTAGTTGGGAGAGGCTGCATCTCCACTACTTGTGACAACTAAGTCAACAAACTTTGGGAGTGTCCATAATAAACTGTCGTTTGATACACTTTTTTTTGAATGAGTAACATAGAAGTGTAATAAAAATCCAAACCTTTCTTGCAAATAAAAGAGGAGGGTTTATTTTGGCAACTTCAATACTAGGTGTATGTGTTTAATGAAACCTATGTCCAGTTGAGTGAAATATTTTAATGAGAACCTATAAAAATCTATCAAAGTTGATGGGAAACAACATTTTCTTATGATAACAACACTTGGAAAAGGATACATGATATTTCTTATTACTGCTGGCAAGGGAGCGCTTTGTTATTTAGTCATCATCATCACTGACAAACTTGTAATGTAAAGTGCACGACTCGGGAGACCAGGACTAGCAGCAAAGTGCCCTAGTGGGACTGTAGCACTTCACTTAATGAAGTCTTGGGTTTTTGCCTCTTTGTTTCACTCAGTCTTCCAAACACATCCCATTTCCCACCTCCTGCAGAGCACAAGGAGAAGGTACTAAGCTGCAAGATGGGGCTGCAATAAAGTCACGCAGGGTGAACTTTCTCTTCCAGCCATGCTCAAGCCCTTCTGTATTAAGAGCAGCACAAACTTCAGGTGAACTAATCTGTTTGAATTCTGAGCTTCTTCACCTAGAGGGATCAACCAGATGTGCAGCACAATTGGAACCTCCTGAACAGAAAAAACAGGGAAACTGTAGCATGAATGTTTCACAAGCAGCTTAAGGCAAAGGAGTAGCAAAATAAAAGGCAGCAATCAGCAATGCTGCATAGGATCTGCAGAAAGAAATTACCAAGATGTTCCTAGCCAATAGAGAAATCAAAAAACATTTTTGAGAGAAGGCTTCAACAGGGTGCCCTGTGAATTAAACCCCTCCTCTAAATTCTCAGGTCCTATTAGACTTCAAAATATATATCAGAAGCTGTCTGAGTGATGAGACACCACGGCAGAGTTACAAAGTCAACTTTTCAAATACGTGTTAAAACTCAATTTTCTCTTCTGTCAGAAACATCACAGAAAACAGTCAGTTTTATATTCTAATGGAAAAGTTTTATAAATGGCATGTTAGTTTGAGATTAATAAATAGATCCAAATCCATAAGAGAAGTCACTGAATCAAGATGAGGAGTATTCATATGTAACAGATCATTTCATACAAGAAAAGACCTAAAAGTGGCTCGATATAAACAGAAGACCATAAAATGGCTAAATGAAAAATAAAAGGTTAATGATACAGCTGCAAATTTGACACCCTATAAATTACTAAATTTACAAAACTGGGACGTATAATCTACTCTGCATTTGATATTAAAAAGTTGCTTCAATCTGTCATGTAAAACAATCCCTACAAATTATAACAATGAGAAAAATATCAGTACTATACCTAACAAGCCTGTATTCGAGAAATCTAACAAAAATTGTAGAAGTAAATATTTAATAACTGGAGAGCTGTAAAACTATACAGCTTTGAAATAGTTTTTGAATTAAAAACAATTTTACAAGCTAGGAGAAAAAAAGAAAAATTATTATGACTTCTCAAATGGACACTGTTACTGTTACAAATGGACTCAGCTTTCAAAAATCAAAATAGTACACAAAAAATGATCAATCAAAAAATCACAGTTCATAGCATTCATTTTCTAAATTCAAGTCAGGAATTATCTGAAACATTTGAATTATGCATGTAAAATTCAGAGTTGGCTGATGCTGCTAATAACTATCACAGGAGAAGTTCCAGGGCATAGCTCATCATCCATAATAACTGCTGCTCCTAAGAATAAAGATGTTTTCTTCACAATTCTCAGCTTCATCTTATGGTCATAAATTTAACCTGTGGCTTCAGGAGGAGTTTCCTGGACATGACGAATCTCTGAGGACTGTTGTTCTTTGTACCATTACCACTGGTTCCAGTGTGCTCTGCTGAATTACAGTTTAGTCCAGTTTGGCAGATGCAGCTGTTAAAAACTGAAGTAGTTCCCAAGCCTCCTCCAAAGAAACTCCACCTGGAGCTTCAAGTGCCCTCTGTTCTGAAGCCCCAGGATACCTTTGCCAAGCTCAGCAGTGCAATCACCTTTTCCTCACAACCTACCCTCCCATCGCATACCCTCCTCTCCTCTCCCTCCTTCCTTCTTTCCTTCCCTTCTCCCTTTCTTCTCTTGGGCCCAGATTGGTGGGCACTCCCGAAAAGCTGCACACCAACCCAAGGAAGAGGGCAGTGGAGAGGCAGGAGAGGAGCAGGGGGAGCCTCCTACACCACCTTGCAGCCTGAGCATTCGGCTGCCATGGACAAGACCTTGGATCAAGGTCGCTCTCAGCACTAGTCACATTTGACTTAAAAGTCTGTCCTCACATTCCTTAGTGCTCTTAGGTGCATATTTCTTTTTCCTTGACAGATGTTCCACTGAGAAAACATTTTCGCAAAACCTTGGGGCAAATGCTCAATGTTCACATTTGGAAAATCTGTACTTTCTAATTTAAGGGGAAAAGACATCAAAAAGCTGCCAAGCTAAAACCACCACACGAGCTGCTCTGGATAAAACCTCAGCATTGGAGAGTAGAAGATTGACTTACCACATGCTAAAATCTGGGATTTCTAACAGGAAATTAACAGGTGATGAAAGAAGAAGGTTAAAATAAATAATTAAGTAAATAAATAAGTTGCATCAAAGATTGATGGTAATGACTAAAACACTTTTTATACAAATTTTACACTCCTGCTGTGATATCAGAATTTTACTGACAGGCTTGACTTCAGTAGGAAGGAAGATAAGATTTAACATGAGAGAAATGCCAGGTTTTTAATGCAGGGGAGAGCATTTAAACCTGAAGTGGAAGGGAGGTGTCAGATGATCACTCTTAGCTGAAGAATGCTATTCAACAAGTTACTGTTCCTCAGCTAAATATTTTAGCTTCCTTATCAGTAACTTACCATCTTTCAATAGAGGCTTCATTACCAAAGATGAGTATAGTCTGTGTCACAACTAAATTTTTAACTTTGACTTAGATCACTTCCTCACAGCTTTGGTGACAGTTAAAGGAACCACCTGACCACAGAAGAAACTCTCATTAGATTTTTAATGATCTGCATTCACTTGTCCAGGTGAAATACTAGCTTTTGGGTGATTTTAAGATGGTAATCCCTTATAGCAGCTCACTAAATACATTTATAAGACTATGTGTCATGAAGGTTATTGAATGTCAGGAAAGATTCTGAGTAAATCACGAATATTTATAGTAAGTTCAGTTTAATGGAGCAAAAGAGAAACTTAGCTTTCTGACAAGTAATTGTCAGAGAAGAAAAAAAACCCTGATGATCAAAAGTGCCTTTGCAGTCTTGGTCAGACAGATAGGTAATTGGCTGTCACTTGAGTAAGTTCAAATAAAATATAAAGCAAAAGAAATATATGTGCTGAAGGAGCTCGATAGCAGAGCAATAGCCAAGATTAGTGAAGGCCCAAGCACAAAAACAAAGAAAAGAAAGGCAGGTTTGATAAGAAATATGTTGTCTTTTTAAGAGAGCCTATGCTGCTTTTCAACAGTGAATGCCATTCTCATTCAGCTGCTCAACTCATATGGAAAATACTCAGAACTAAGTAAAGGTCTTTCCACCATTCTGGTAACTGCTTTGGTGAACGAGTTCAGTGAAGGGTGATGGTAGTGACAGCACATAATATTGCTGAAGACCTGATATTTTCACAAAACAATTTTTTTTTTTTCTGAGGAGGAAAAAAAGTTTCACTCCTCAATACTCTACCAGCTGTTCTTTGATAAATGCTTAAGAAAAAAGACAGGTGAGGAGAGAGCAGTATATGTTCAATGATTTTTGAAAGCCAATACACTGCTATAACATCTCAGAATCAAAAGACCCCACTAAATGAACGGCAAAGAAGTTCATCTCATAAGAGAATTTGGACCATAGTATGAAAAGGAGAGCTGGTAAATTCCAGATCATTAAAACCTATAAATGTAATTAGAAGGGGCTGAAAAGATTCTTTTCTCCACATTTTAACAAATGCATACATATGTTTAATATCACTGTTTATCAGACAGGCACAAACCAAAGGTAATTCTTAACAGAAAAGTGATTTCCTAATTATGCGTACTACAAAAGCCTCGCAACTACACCGGTGATGTGCAGGGAGATTTTGAGTGATGGATTTGATATGCTGTCATTATATATTTCACCAAACTGAGCCCAACCCTCCAGTTTTGTCTCTGACAAAGCTCACACGAAGTCAAAAGAAGCCATGACTGCATCAAGGCTGCAGGATCTGGCTCAGAAAGGCAACAGCAAATTATTTAAGAATCTCATCAGCATGAGAAGAAGAGTTTGATAATATATATTCCACAGGGTCACCTGACTGCAGTGATATAAAAGGTGGCCTCAAATAGTCCCAGTTCCCAGCACACAATGGGTGCCAGGGTGATATACCCGAGGCTGACAGCTGCATCTGTACCAAACAGACACCATAAAAATGCAGTTACAGTCTATGGGCAGCCATGACAGGGGAGAAGCCAGCCATTGTAATAAAACCCCGTAGCACCAACTCGTTACAGCACAGTGATTTAAGATTGAATTTCAACCCTCCAATGAAGCTGTAACTGATCCCAAAACACTAAAGTCAAGCCCCTTGGCTGCTTGACCTATAAAATCTTGCAAACAGCTGGAATGAATGTGCTTATAATGGCATTTAAGATTCCCTTGGTTGTTTCATTTAAATGCCAGCCCACATACAGCAAAAGACAGTGTAAGAGATGGTTATAGGTTAAAGATCTTTAAAGATTTCTATCATAATATGAATGAAAAAGTCCACGTCAAAAGATACTAGAAAGAATGGAAAAGCAAATTGCATTTGTCTTCTTCATAATTAAGCATAAGCATAATCAAGCTGCATATGTGGTGGATTTAGCCCAAAAGAAAGTTTTCATTTGCCACACCATTATATCTCTTCACATCTTCAAATACTAAATTCTCGTCATTGTAATGTTGTTTTCTTCATTTATTTGCACATTTGAACACATCCAGTAAATCTCTGTGCTTTTACAGGCTTCCTCAATGCTCAGGTTTAAGAAGTGGTGAAGTACTTACTAACTAACAACAGCGAGAAATGAACATGTTTGCTACTGCTTTGAATTCCCCAAGGCATAGTAGGCAAGGTAAGGAGGTAACAGATAAGGAGGTAACTTGATAACACGAAGCTGACAGCCCTAGAGCCCCCTAGATTCTGATGACTGTGGTATCCAGTTTAAAAAAAGAAAAGAGAGAAAAATGAGAGAAAAAGAAAAAGCTGGGAACATTTGTTGCAGGATCTGTGCCCAACCCATCGCCAGCATGAGGAGTCTGACTGTGAGGGAAGAGAGGCTGAGCTGGGCACCCAGACGGAAAGGCGTAAGAAGAATTGAAATCCCTGTAAGGTAAACAAGTATAAACAGTATTTAGAGCCTCTAGTAGATGAATGTCATCCTCCTCCTGGCCAAAGAACAACCCTCTACCGTTACAAAATACATCTCTTTTATGACTCTTTAAAGCCCTCTAAACCTGTGTTTTAATGGAGGCTCCAAAAGAAGACAGAAATTGAACCAGATGGAGCTCTCCTTCCATGACTAAGGAAGATACATGTTCAGAGCTCACAAGGACCTGGACAAGTTGGAGAGCTAGTTCAAGGTCCAAGTTTAATGAACTGAAATTGTTTGATATGAGCTTTGGAATAAAATATCAAATGGCACAAATTGATTCCCGCCAGATCCTGAGGAACATAAGGTTTCCCACAGGATGGTGCATTTTATGCTTATTTTGTGGTTCCAAAAGAGCAGCATATCTTTAATCACCAACTCTCTTCAGGCAAAACAAAGTATTAAGCCAAGGCAGCGAAGTAATAAAAATCATGTGCTGGCTGTTACCCCTAATTTGAGCCACAGCACAGAGCCTATTTCCACAGCAGGCAGGAGTTCAGATGTCTGCCTGGATAATCTTTCCTTTTTTTTTTCCCCCAGAAAACTTCTCTCCAATGCATCTCTCGATTGCCAGCCATGCAAAAATAGAAGAACGAGAGACTGCTTATATTGGACAGTTGCACAAGGGGAAAAAAAGCAGTTTAGCACCAGCTCAGAAGTCTGATGACGTGTCTAAACAGGTCCCTGCACTGCAGGTCATTCACTTGCTGTCAAATGCCAATTTCAAGCATAGTAGCAACACTCACGGATCCTTTGACTCTGTCATTGCATATGACGAGATTGCATTGATGCTGCCATTGCACTGACAAGAAGATTCTCTGACACTGGATCATTTCATGTTGTCATGTAAAATACAGAAATCTTTCCCTTTGTTTACAGCATAGCAAAACATCCCTCTACCTCCTGAGTTATTTGGCCAGGAAGAAGGGTTGGGATAGGACTGAATAGCAGCATGACAAATATTTTGACCTCATGTTATCTGAAGTAATTCATCAATAAAGTTTATTGTATTAATAACTTCCAACAGAGGGATACATGGGCATTTGTTGTCTCATTTAGACATATATTTTGATTTAAAAGAATGGGAAGTCTGAGGTGATTCTCAAACACAAAAGAAGAATACTCTAGTTAGAGGTGGGTGACAAGACAGCCATATCTTGCTTTAAATCTCACTCTTTTACATATATTCTAAGATCTGGCCATTCTCTTGTAGAGATAAAACTCCAAATTCACATTATTTTCTGTGATTTTGTAGCCTCGTCCCACAGAATGGAGAATGAAATTCTCTGTATCTACATCGTACTACATGTATGATTACAACAATAGGAAGTTGTCAACAGAAACACTTGTTCTGGGAAATGATTGTTATAGAACTACAGGGAAATAAAAGATGTCTTTTGGGTCATCTAAGCTAGATTCTCGGATACCAAAATTAACTCCACTCTCAACTCCTTTTAAGGAGTTAAATTTCTATATAACTGGCTTGGTTCCCCTAGCCCTTCTGGAATGCCATTCCAAAATGTCGTTGTTCAAACAGCACCTGTTTCACCTTGAATTCATCTTCCCTGACCATGCGTGGCCAGCACTCTTCCAGACGTGCAGACAAATTCTCACGTGTTCCTTTTCCAATGGAAATACATATTTTCATTTGGAATCAAATAAGAAGATCTTAACTTTGGCTTGTTACAAACTGGTAATTCACAGTTCATAAGAGAGAGGGATGAATTGCGGTCTGAATTTAAAACAAGTATTTAGAAGTAGGGATGATACCTTTCAGGGTCATTTAAAACTCAAAGGTATACATATACAAGTGGATCTGTTATACAGTCCAGTGCATGTTATATACTTGGAACTCTTTCGCAAAATTAGTGTTCAAATTGTCTAATCTTAACTTTTTGCTCTGATTTTAACAGAACTTAGTTCATCTCTCAGTGACTTACTTCCATTTGTCTTGTTATTTCCATTTAATCCTCCAACTTCTGCTTTTTCTCCATAGCAGCTGGACTGCAGTGATTCAAAAAAATTTATCTAGCCTTGTCCTTGCAAACCAAAGATGCAGTAATTATCTCCCTTTACCTTCCCAATTCCTGCCACTCTCCACTAGCCCCACTGCTGGTATTTCAGTACGCACTACAAAAAGAGGATAACTAGTGATGTTCAGTGGAGCTCTTCATTTATCTCAGTGGTGGTCTCCCTATTTATCCCATCAGTCAAGCCTTCTCCAGCAGCTCTTTTGTCCATTCCTAGGCACAGTCAAGACATATCCATACTTGTCAATTGTCTCTCAAAAGGCTGGGAGCAGAACAAACAAGTTGAGGAAAGCAGGGGGGCTACCAGAATGTCACAAAAAGACACCAATGCTGTTCAAAGGCTGGAGGTAATTATTCCTAATTATCCAGAGATGCTCAGCAAGACCACACAGGCAAAAATGAAGACAGAGACTGATCTGAAGTCATGCAGTATAATGGATTCCCATGGTAAAAGATTTCTCCTTTGGATTTCAGAGTACTGATCCCAAAGATTTGCAAAATTCCTCAAATATTTGTCAGTTTGTGTCAATGCTATGTACGCAATGTTCCCATACAACTGAGGTAAGAACACAACAGCCTTAACAGTTGCAAAGCATCACACCTCTTTATGCTGTGCTTTTCTGAGCTGTAGGACAATAATGTTTCCTCCAGACTACTTGGATTGCATAGGTTGATGCTGTGGAAATACCTCCTGGCTATCATCCAGAACTGTGCAAACTGCCCCAGGAAACATCAAGAGAGTGGGCAGTTCTACAGGAGACCAATGTTTAAGTTAATGCATAGGTCCTACTTGAGCGCTAGTAGAGCAAAAATGGTTCATGGAATGGTTGAGGTTGGAGGGGACCTCTGGAGGTCACCTGGTCCAAGCCCTCTGCTCAAGCCAGGCCACCTAGAGTCGTTTCCCCAGGCCCATGTCTTGATGACTACTGAATACCTCCCAGGGTAGGGGCTCCTCTTTGGGAGACCTGTGCCAGTGCTCGGACACACTCACAGTAAAAGTGTTTCCTTTTTCAGTGCCTTTCAGTACATGATTTCTCGTGAATTCACCAGATGTGCTGTGACAGTCTCTGTGGAAAAGGGGGAACTTTTAGAAAATACAAGAAACTCCAAGGCTTGTTTCTGCCTTCAAAACATGCTGGTTTTATTGCTGTGGCAGATCTGATATGACTAAACCAGCATGAAAATTATAAACTTGAGCAAGTTAGTTTTCATAAGGAGGACAAAAGGAGACAGTACCAAGTAAGAAACTAAGACAAGTTTAGAGCAAAGGCCCAGGCAAAACTCAGAACGTGGAACCCTTGGCTGCATCAGTTACCCCAATGAAGCCAAAAGGGTCCTTTAGGAACACATGAGCGACGGGATGACGTGAGTGATTGAATGGTAAGTGTGCTAAAAGGTAAAACTGTCAAAATTCACCCTCAGCTCAATGAGATAAAGGAAGATCTTTATAACAGGTCTGGAACTCCACAGCACTATGCAATTTCCTCTATTGAATCATGATGTTAACTTAAGCAAAATGAATGTCAGATGAATCAGAATCTGATTAGAGATACTTGCAGAAAAGAAAATTGTAAGACCAACCAATCAATTGATAAGTGAATTAAAAGTAAAATATGGTTCAAAAAATAAACTTATCTCAAGCAATCTGTAGGAGGAAGACACTATTGCTGGCTCCATGGCTGAAAAAAAATCCCACTCGGGAAAAGCAGTTGCTGCCAGAGATCTCCAGCATTTCCTACCACAACTATTGGGACCACAGGCCACACTGAGATTTTTGGAAGATACAATCTAGAGATACTTATTATGGAATTACTGAAGTTCCTATTACTGACAACACATGCAGTTGGAACACTGGAATGCCATTTGTCTCCTCTGTGAGCAGGTCATAAAGCATGCCTGAGGATGTTTCCTTTGCCTGCTTTTCTGCAAAAGACACAAAGTGCATGCACATAGTTTTCAGTGCCAGAAAATATTCTCACCTGCCCAATACACATAAGGCTGGAAAGCATATCTCTACCATATTTGACTTCACTAAATTTTGTCTGCTTCAAGGTTTTGTCTATAGTTTCCCTCTAAAAGTAGGGTTGTGGTCTTGAAATTTCAGTAGTATGGCTTAATTTCAAGATTCAGCCAAAAAAAAAAAAAAAAGGAAATTAATCAGAATACTTCAAAATCTAATTTGAGCACAAATACTACAGAAAGTGAGAAATTATGACAACCAAAACTATGATTATGAAATAGGTATGTTTCATCTTCAGTGTAATATTTGTCTGAAAGTCTTACTGCTGTGAAAGTCATTCTTAAAAGTTAGTGAAAAGAATCTTTGAAAGACCCAGTGAATAAAAATGTTACTTTTGCCTGCCTTCCTTCCTTCCTCACATTTTATCTACCCAAAATAGATGGATTAGTACAAAATGTGAAGGGAAGCCTTTAAACCCAGAGAAAAAAAATCCTGCTGCAGACCTTCTGCCTCATTTAATTTTACTGTGCAAGTTCAGAAAAGGAAGACCGTGGAGAGAAAATATAATGCTAGGTGTCTTTGTGAATACCAGTAACCACATTAGGCTGTCACACACTTATACATCCAGTGGATTTCAGTCGCTGTAGACTTATTCATTGCAGCTTCATCTCCCTGGAGAGAGACACCTGTTTGCAACAGGGCTAAGCAATCAGTCTATGACAGGAAGTTTTCAGACCCCAGGGAAGGTGTGCTGTAATCTCTTTTTTTATCATTGCTGGAATAGGCATAAAGACAAGGTGAGCCTGCCTTATCTGATGCCATGGCAAGAAATGATAAACATGCATTATCTTGCAGGAGCTCCAGAAAATCCACTGTCAGAAAAGAAACCTCTTTAATCCAGTGATTCAGCAGATGGGAGTAATACGGAGAAAGTTGACACAATGAAAACCTACCATATTTCTCCGTGGGAGGCAAGTCCCCCATACATCTCTTTTGTCTCATCTCCTTTGTAACTTCAGAGCTGGAGAGGCTGCAAACATGTTTATTCCTGCTTCTGCTTGAGCTGTCACATCTCTCATTTTGTCCTGCCGCAATGCTGCCTTTGCATATCCACACACCTCCCTAGGGACACGCTGCCCACTAAAGCCACAGGTCTTCCTTTTCCTTGTTTAGGACCAAAGTGCCTCCTGTGTGTCTCCAACACACTCCTCTGTAACCTCTCAATCACAGTGATTGCTGCATTTTTGTATGACCTGGGGTATATCCCATCATCTGGTGTACTGAGTATTTCTAATGGATTCCTGGAGTTTGGGGTAAACCCTATACACCTTAAAGTGACGGTGGATTTATGTTTGTCAGACAGTTTGGATTCCAAAAATGGACAGCAAATATATCCCATATCTTATGTTTTGATACTTAATGCTCAAAGGTGACAGATTACTTGTTCAGAAATCTACCACAACATGGCCGCTTTGACCATTAATTTTAAAACTTACAGATCTTTTATTCCTGCCCTTAGTTAAGAGTTGATGTCTAGCTGTTCTGCTCTAGGGTTACTTTGGACACAAATACCAATGATGAATTTTAATGACATGCCTCTGCTTTCACTGAAGAACCAAAGTGAACCACAGGACCCAGGAAAGATGCAGTTTATAATTTTTTTTTGCACCCTTTGCACTCTGCCATCGGTCCATCCTTTATCCCCTACAACAGAAATGTGGGGAACAAGATGCTGTTTCATGCTCAAGAGTCAGCTGCATTATGCTAGGAAGGGATATTTCCTACTGCAAGTCTTTGGTAAAATTAATTAAACCATAACCC
>VZTA01023099.1:0-36063 GCA_013398855.1 Mohoua ochrocephala | reverse complement strand
AAATCCCCCCCAAAGTCCCTATATGTTTCTTGCACTCTTTCCCTAAAAATCTGAGCACTTTTACAGACAGGCAAATGGGTTACTTAAGAATGTGCTCTGATTCAGTATGACCATTCTTATGTTCTTGAATGTTCTTGAATTCCTGGGAGTAGTTTATTGCAATCTCTCACTACTTCTAAGGCTATTGCAACTCAATGAGATGAATAAAATATCAACCTTTATCTCCATCTTATAACTACTTACAAAATACAGTGAGAGGCTGTCATCACTAGTTTCATTCTCCACTGTGAACTCATCATATTTCTTCATTATAATGTATTCTTCTACAAAAGCAAGGAAACTGCTGCCCCAACTGAAATACTGTTTGTATTCAGATGAGGACATGGAAGCATGCAAAATATTTATCCAGTACACAAAAAAGGACAAGGATGGAATTCAAATTCACTTTCTCAAATGTAATTCAACCTTCTCATGGATTACTTGCTCATGGTAGTTGATTTTCAGATCCGCTCTTAAAAGTATCTTGCACACAAGTGGCCCCAGGAGGCTTTTGATTTTCAAGGACTTCTACTTACTCTCCTACTCAACCTCCCTACCTCCCCTACCACTGGTAGGGAATAAATACTTATCAACCTCTTTAATCCTGTAAAAACACAACTCTAAGACGCTGCAACACAGTTTGCACTTTTTATTTCAAGCTTATGTCTTGGGAAAGAAGAAAACCAGGCAAAAGAGCAGTTACGGTTCGGCACCACAGGCACAGCACAGAAAGCACAGAACAGCCTGCTACTCCCTCCTCTCTTTGGCAGTATGGCTGTATCCTGTGTTTTAGTTCAATTTGCACTCGCACAGACTTTTACTAGACTTCTAAGGTTTTAACATAATACACACAATGCACATTAAGATAACCATTAGCTACATTGCCTCTTCTGCAATGAATACCTGTTTAACCAGGTAAGATACACATCTTCTATTTTTCTCCAGAGTCAAAGCAAAATCCATGTCTCAAAAGCGAAGAATAAATAAGAATGATAGGACAGGGATAATGTACAAGGCACGTATGTTCTCAGGTACACCGTTAATCTTATCTCCATTTTGACTCTCTAATGATCCAACTTATGGTATATTTTCTCTAACCCTAAATTCAGGATCCTACTTCTGATACACAGTATACAAAGTGCCTTGTGGTTTAAAAAACCTGCTTGTTCTGATAAGCTCTTTGTACTGCCCACATAAAAGAATTGAATGCAGTGCTACAAAAATGTCTCCAAGCTCAACTGTAAATTAAAGCTGTCACTTCATATTGAAAGCCTGGAGATACTACCTGCCTTTAGGAACACACAAGGAACCATTACCTTTCTATCTTCTTTTTCTCTTCACAAACTATGTTTCTGTCTTATTGCAAGCATTTCTTTGGGAATAAAGATCTTCCCGTTAGTTTTTAGTGAGGATTTATTCTCATTACACAAACACAGGATTACACGACAAGGCCAAGATTTCAATCATAAATTAGTGAAAAATGCTGAGTCTGTCTACTGGGAATACTAAATCATGACTGTGGTTTTTTTTACTGTTGATGTAAAGTTTATGTAACTAGATTCTGTTGTTGTATTACGCTTTCGCCCACCTTCAGTGCTCATCTCCTTTTTTCTGTGGCATTAGAAGTTACCATTTTGCATTCCCTATCCTAAGATTGTAAGAAGCCAGTGAAGTAAAAACATTTCATTTATCCCAAAATGTTTCACTGAAGTCATTCAATCAAGTCTTTGAAAGAGCTGGATGCAGAACAGAGTTCTTTGATTTCTATTTCTAAGCATTCCCTTCAATATATCAAAAAGTATCCCAACCCTTTTTTAATTATTAAGGAACAGCCTTGTAGTTAAAACAAAGGAGACACTTACAAAAGGCTCCTGCCCTTCTCCCCATAAATTTGTGTATAATCTGTTTAAGAAACCTGACATGAGACACTAAGTCAAGTCATGCAAATACCCAAATGTGCAGGGAGTTAGTTCATAGCATATATCTATACAAATTGCATATATATGTTGACATATATGTTTATGTGTGTGTGTATACATATATTTATATGTGTGTGTGTGTAATTAATTCAGTGTCCCTAACTCTTTGGATACACAAGCAATTTTACAGAATTCATTCTGAAAGTCTGGCCCAATCACACAGGCAATTTATCTAGATTCAAAATAGTTACCTTTTCTGAATAAAAGAAACCCTGCAAATGTTGTAAGTATGAAAATTATAATAACATAATCATAGAGTAATTTAACCCAAAAGGTCTTCCTTCAGAAAACTACGAGGTTCAGTGGAGGACGCACACATGTGAGGAGGGCAGGACTATGTCTGATGTCCTCACAGCAGCTCCCATGCCTCCAGAACCAGCCAGAATAATTAACACGGTCTGCACACCAACACCGAATCCAGTCCTCTGCTGTGAGGCCCTTATTCCCAGGGGAAGAATGGCCTTGTGACTTGTCTCCATCAAGCATTAGGACAAACTCACTTATATCAGTCTGTGTCCCACAGAATCCAAATCCTGGAGATAGCCACAACACCAGGATAAGGAAAAGGTGTGGGCAGGAGGTGGGGACCAGCTGTTCAGGGAGCCCTTTCTCACCATAGCTACTTGCAGCTCCAAGCAATTTCCTGCAGCTGCAGTCAGCTCTGCCAACAGGACATTTTGGCCCTGTATAGCATAGTTATTATAAAGGCTGAATTTTTGCATCAAATACAACTCTTTAGATATTTTCTAATTGTACTTGTTCAATTTTTTTTTTCTTTTCTGTTTACATTTCACATAAACTTGCTTTCAGAAACATTGTAAAATTGGCTCATATTTGGTAAAGTCTCACACTGCCTAAGAATTAAACTCTTGTATTTGGAATAAAAGAGTATTTTGAAATCAACAAGGTTTATGTACTATACATCTCCTAAAGTAAAAGATGACCTTTCAGTGATTAACTTAAGGTACAGCATTAATACAGTCAAAGTAGTTGTTTTCAAAGAACTTAATGTTGAAGTTCTTTTCCAAGAACTTAACACTGAAGCTCCTTCTTAAGAACTTAAATATGCACTTTGATGTGTGGAAATGTTTACTACAATTGGACGGTCTCATTCTTCAGATACAATGGTAACTTGACATAAGGCAGTTACCCAAAACTGCCACATAAACTCTTCCTCAAAGATGCTTTCTTTGACTGACCAAAAGCACTGTAATTAACCTCATACTACAAGACAAAGTCCTTCCTGGACAAAAGCATGTCAGATGCAGTAAGTTAGAGTTCTTCTCCCAAGAGATGTGATAAAGCCATTTTAAAAGCTGCTGCAATAAAGCTTTTGGTTTTTTAGTAGACATGTAAAGGTATCAGGTCAGACTCATGCTAGTTTTTTAAAAAGACTCAAAAAAATAACCCAACAATCATGACATAACAGTTATAAGATTCTAAATACTTTGGAGGTTCAAGGCTTTTTGGAGACAACAATAGAATTTCAATATTTATCTTTGTTATTTACTACTTCCCTACTTTTGCATTCCTGTAAATCTTATAAATTATTATTACATTACATAATACTTTACATATTATTATTCTGGTGCTTTTGTTGAAACCTTTGGCAACACAGGACCCAAAGCACTTATACAACCATTAGGAATTTAGCCTTTAAACACAATATTCTTAACAGAAATCCCCGAGGAAGTGGTTACATTCGCAGAAGTAGAGATATTATTAGTGTATTTGGAGAAGCAGAGTATTATTAGTGCATTTGAGGAATGCTATATAATTTCCGTAACACTTCTATTTCTTGATTGACATTTCATAAGGTGCCCAATTAAGCACACTGCTAAGCACTGATTCAAAATAATATAAATAATTTCCTTAAGACTCCTTCTAAACTATTATTATCCAACATTACCTCTCTTCTGGAACTTCTTCGGTGTTCCAAAAAACAAAGATCAGATCCTGAGAGAATTCCTCACCTAACTCTTTCAAAAACTCTGAATGAAAGATAAGTGCTCTTTTCAAAATGTCTGTCATTTTAATATTTAGCACTAGGCATTCTCTCAAATTATCACAGGATCAAAAAAGGTTTTATCATCATTATCTTTTCAAACACCTCTATCATTTATTTCTTTCATTTTTTCCCAAAAATGGAGAAGAAATACTAAGAGATCACTTCTGTAATTTCTCCATTTTTAAGCAATTTGACTATTTTATCATTGCTCAAGAGATCTGCATCACTGTTAACATCCTTTTTGCTTCAAACACATTAATACTGACTTCCGTGCTCTATTTCCATTGCCACAGTTTTCTTCTGTGCCCTCTTTTGATGATTTTAGCAATTTTCTGACACAGATACATATTTTTCTGCTACATACTGGAATATGTATTGATCTTTTCCTGATGTACTTTCATTTTCCTTTCTATGTATGTTTAAATGCTACCATTGGTTACAATAAATTTAATATTTTTTGTGTTAACATAAAGCTAAGTGAAGTGGGTTGTTTCTTGAAACTGAACCTTCATTTCTTGATTTTTTAAGGGAAGGCAAAAGGAAGACAAATTCTTTCCCAAGGGCTAAGATGTACATTCTGTGGTTTAGACAAAAACCCAGTAAGTTGTATAATGTGACCACTGTATAGCCATTTGGGGTTTTATACATTGTACATTTATTAAACAAAGGATGTGAAACTGAAAACTTTCAGTCATTTCTAGGTATAGGGTCTTGGTCATCATGGCATTTCATAAATTTAGATCTCTAGAACTTTTTACAGGAATGACAAATACTTGTAGAATTTTTAAAATCTATTCTGCCCTACGATTTTATAAAATAACTGCATAAGGCTATCTACTACAACATTACAAAGACACCGTGCTTTGGTCTTTCCTCATTATGATCCTGCTGCATGTCTTAAGCTAAGCAAAATAAGGAGATGAACTGGGAAAAAAGACCCCCTTACATAAAGCTATTGCTTCCTCTTTCCTTTCCAGGCAGTTTCCTTTATTTCCATATTAATGGAATGGCTACAGCAGGATACCAATCACTAATCAATGGTGAACCAAGCTTTCAGTTGCCACAAACTGCTTTATGCTAGCAATAATTCTGGTCTTATATTTTATTGTGGACCTCATGACACAGCTCTAGGGGAACTAAACCACTACAAAATCTCTGCTGATAGGAGTACGTGTGTGCAGAAAAGGGCAGACAGGGTGAATAATAAATAGCTGCTGTTAAAAAATCATATTTAACACTATGAGATGTACAACTATAGGTCTCAGAGCCTATATTTTTAAATTTTACTGCTCTGCTTTTTTGCTGCTATTTCCATGGAAATGCAGTAAAATGTCAGGCAATATTTACTAAGCAAGTATCTGAATCACAGTTTAGAAAGAGAACAATAAATGAGTTGAAGGAAACGCATTACAGTCAAAGGCCTGCATTTCAAGGGAATTATTCTTCACCTGATATGAATTATGAAAAAATTATAGGACCATGCATTTGGTCTGGTATAGGTAAAAATACCATATTTAAATAAATTGGTCCTGTCACTATGATATAAGAGAAATCAAAGCCATTGATGAAACCAAGATAAAACATCTAATCCATAGACCAAACCTAATGAAAGGTCTACACCCAGTCTCAGCTCATTTTCCATCAGGAAACTGCATAACCTCATTTATTTAAAGGTTACGACAAAATGTATTTAAGTTAATGGAACACTTGTGTTTGTTTAAAGATATAAACTCCATCAGCAATAAAAAACTTAATGACAGCAGGCACCACTTGTAATTAGCCATACCCCTGGATTTCAAATTGGGTAATTGGGGTTAAAGACAAACAGATGAAACCTCTCTTTCCTAATACCCTATGGTGAAAATAAGAAAGTTCTGTCAGCTCAGAAGAATGGCCCAGGTGTGATGAGACCTCGGAACAAAGTCATGCTGAGATGGCAGTATCAAGCAAAATGTGCCAAGTCCACTCCCCACTCCATGGGATTAAGTCAACACTACTGCTCTTGGCATTATTTCTCATATATTGAAGTAAGTACATGTTGTGATGATGAAGAAAAGGGAAAATAGTTACTGTCCAAGATCCCTCTGGTGACTGAAACAACATTTCGTAGCAGTTGACACTTCCAAAATGTTGTGGGTTGCTGAAAATCCTTTTGTCCCCTCCACAATTGCACATACTAACTTTGGCATGTCTATAATTCCCACATAAGAACACTTTTATCAATAAATTTTAATATTATAAACACTTATTAAGAGAATTTATGGCATGCTGCTCAGCATACCACCATCCATTACAACTAACTCTCATTTGTCAACCTGCAGAGTAATGAATCTGGTGCTGGTTGAAGAAATGAATATGAGCATATTCATCTCTTCCTACAATGGCATCAATGAAGATAGAGTTGACAGGGCAAAGGATTGGTATTTTGTGGGCTCTGATTTCACAGAACTTTAAGTCTACGTTAATCTTGATGTGCAATCAATACATTTTAATTTGACTGTATGTACTGGAACAGCTATTCAACCTGAGCATGGTGGGTGTCCCATATGGATTTATTTTCAAAATGTCAGGATGTGCTTGGGAGCAGGTGTGGAACAGTCTCAATTTCCTGTAGAATGGGGAAGATGCTCTTTAGAATAAAACAGTCTAAATATCACAGTTGTTATGTTGAAAACCTTTAAAAGGAAAGCAAAACAACTTGAAAACCCTCAAGATCTATTTTGGCAAGCCATGCAAATGGCATCTGTTACAAGGAGATTTTACACTGGTGCACTTACTTCGGACTGCAGGGGTTAGCCAGAAGTTCTGGAGGTTAAACCAAAACAACCACTCAAATTGAAGGCTCCTTGCATTTTCTCTTTCAGCCCAGTTCTTAAATGACTCCTATTGGGTCATGTACTTTCAAGAAATTAGACTAATCCAGTAAGGATATTTCCATGTGAAACTACAAAGGGGTTTAGATATGCCTATAATGATTCTGGCATAATATATCCAATCTTTTGGCACAGAGTGACATAAGCTATTAACTACATGAAGTTCTCAGTATCTTAGCTTCCCACAGTATGGAGTTCTACCCCTTTCACCTGCACAAATCACTGAGTGTTATTCGTATTGAGATTGATTCTCATATATGGTAGAGGATGCTTTACACCATTATGGCATTATAACATAAACATGGTGTAAATACATTTTATATACCACAACATAGAATTGAGAATCAGTGTTTCTTTAGTGTTTTAGGAGTATGATTAAGTTTTATTATCTCCTCTCTACAAATAGGGGGGGAGGGAAACAGTAAAATTATGGGCTGCAGTTTTGCTCAAACTTCATATGGGTGAAAGGAGATAAAAATTACATCTTTATATGGTTATGAGAGATAAAGATTCCAAATACAGAGAAAGCAAGTAAGGACTTGCATGCTCTGCATCAAATAAGGAGTGAGTGATATGAAAGCTTTAGCAGCTAAATGAAGCAGATGAGCAAGTGTACATTTATGTTAGGCTTTCTGTGCTGATGTTTAGTAGTTTTACTACAGACAGAGGTAAGCAGCTGATTATTATCCCCCAAGAGCAAAAGGAAGCCAGTAAGCAATTATTCTGAATTGTGGTACAAGACACAATGCCTCCCAGAGCTATTTGTAGGCTGATGCAATTTACATACCATTGTTTGCTCAAGCTTGTGCTTAAAAACCACTGTTTATCCAAGGTAATGTTGTCGTGCATGAGCGGTCAGGTCTGAAACCGAACAAGCTTTCTTGTCTCATCATCTCCTTGGTCGCCTTCAGAGATATTCTGCAGCTTTACTGGTGGGAATGGAAGATCCTCTCCTTCAAACAAAAACATTGGCTGAAGGAGAGGAGCTGTTTCTGGAGTGTTGGTGGGAGACAAAAGGAGATGTGCATGCTGACTGTTATGGGAGACTAGGAAGGGAAGAAACAGACCAAGTCTTTGTCTTCCATACATGGGGATGGAAATGAAGCAAAAAAGAAAATCTAATTGCATTTCTGAGTAATAACTTCTAGTATTTTTAATATTTTTTTTAATTTGAAATACCATAATATTCCCTTGTTCCTGCCAGGATGGAAGCTCCTCTGGGTTCCAGATTCCTCCTGAACTAACACACAGAATGAGGTCTGGGTGAGCAAGAAAGCACAGATGTAAACAGGCAGCAGTTATCTCATGTTTCCAATGGAAACCTTTTAGAGTTCAGCGGAAATCCCTCCAAACAGTCACATTCAATGATTCTTTTTCATTTTTGTTTTCAGAAAAGTTTTAATCAGCCTTCAAAAATCCAAATGTTAATGGCATCTGCTTAATAATAGCTGGCTCAACCAAAATCTGTAGTTGGAGTGTGTTAATGTAAGTCTTTGAAATGCGTGCGATGTATGAAAACGTGCAGGCAGGAGAGTTTGTATATATAGAGATGTCTGTCTATATGTAAACAGATCAAAGGTGAAGGTTGTAGCAAAGATGGCATATGAAGCTAGCATGAAGACTTCTTTTATATACCTAATGTATATTTTCCTTTGGAAATAATTTAGACAAGAAGACTTTTTTTAATCTATCCTGTGGCATTGTCCTTTGAATTCTCATTTTCTTTTTTTCAATTTTTCATAAAAGAAAAGAAGAATATAACCATTATCAGACTATTTTCTCTGTTTAAAAAGCAGGTCTGTTTCTGTAGTCTGATATACAAAATGTGAAAAGTCCAGACTTTGAACAAACAGAATGGCACGTAAATTAACTCAGACCTAGAAGAAACAAGAATGTATTTCATAGAAATTATTTCATATTTATACATTTCATATAAATTATCGAATAATTTATACTGTGGTATAAGTGTACAGTTTAGCAAACTATATAATTTTAGACAGAAACAGTTGTAAGCAAAACTGGAATGAAGGGAACAAGCTAAATTAAATTAGAATAGGTGGTCTGGGATGTTTGTAGGGCCAGCCTCACAAGGCATTCAAAGGGAGCCCGGGTGTTAGGCTCATTTGACTCTCACCAAAATGTCACATACTGCTCATGCCTTACTTTAAAGACAGCCCGTATTTCTAACCCTGCAGAAGCTGAAGAGTGAGTTGTCCCTGTCCTATGGTTAATCAGAATCAATATCTTGCTACTATAGCAAGGAAAAGGTCACCCTGATTTTAGCCCATCACTGTGGCAAATCCATAGTAACCCCTTGAAATGTTAAGCAGTTAAGCATGCTTAAAACAATGTAAATGAGAGAAGAATTAAATCCCAGGAGACAGGGCCGTGCCTGGTGTAAATATCACAACTTTGTTAAAGTAATTGTATGTATGACAATACACAGTGAGTGTGAATTTCCTTTCGTGTTGTCTCCCGCCCCCCCAATAATTGCATCTTATGTATATATAATTAGTCTCCGCTCAAAAAAAGCCCTACTAAAATAATCTGCTCTTTTAGTTAAATTTAAGACAGTAGAAGCTCTAAAAGGGAGTGTGTGGAGGAGAAAAGGGTTAGAGGGGAAAGAAGATTTAGAAATTTTCTCTCTGCATCATTGTTTCTCTTGTTCCTCATAGCTAAAACTATATTCCTCATCCGTTAAGACATAATTGTATTTTTGTAATTATTTCCTCCTGTCAGGAGACAGCCTGAGAAAAGACCTCATTGTCTCATTCTTTGAAACATACAAAACTTCATTACTAAGGTTGCTTCCTTCAGTTTAACCTATCTAGTGAAATTAGGCTGCCTACACAGGTTCCTAGTCTGCCAGAAAATCATCTTTTCCCTCTTCTGAGGCTCATGATGATTCTCATGAGAACCATACCTGTCTTAAAACCAAGGGTCTTGTTCATTTTGTGATTATTTTATTATCATCATGTCTGATTTCCTTTAAATTCTGTGGGTATTATTAGGAAATAATTTTGACAACGCAGACCCTCAGCACAAGCCTTGCCGAGAGACTCAGCATTGCAGCTCATTAAGATTAAAACCCAATTCAGTCTCCTCCCAGATTCTCAGGGTTGCTATCTTGTAGGCTGTCTTGAATGTTAAATCAAGGAAGTTCTATCTGAATAATGTCCTAAAACATCTACATTGTAAATAATAAATAACTGTTTCAAGCCAAGGGGATGTTCAAAATGTTTGTTTCAAACTAAGATCAACAACATCTACTCAAAGCAAATCATTCATATGCGAGAGCACTGTCTATTACACAAGCGCAGGATTGATTGGGTTGTCTCCCACAAAAGCCATTGAGCAACAGTTATTTACTGAAGTAATCTGAAAAGCAGCACTACTCTTCAATGTTGAAAAATTTTAGCTAAACCATGAACCTTGGCAAGAGAAAAAAGTTAAAATTTAAAATTAAACTCTGTTCCTCAAACTCTTGAATAGAAGCACAGTATGGGCAGATAAACAATTACACAGAAGTTCAAAATGCTTGTCATGACCCTGCTCCCCACAGCTGTATAGCAGAAGAGCCTAAAATAATCATAAAAATACAGGTTTGGTGTTTCAAAGATGGTCCATAATGATTTAATGTCTGGGAATGCATTCAAGCATCCCTTGGGTGCCTTAGCACATTAATTGTAAATTTCTACAGGCATCTCTGAAACTTGACTTCTTGCTCACTGGAAAACATACTATAGACAGAAAATGAAGAGATTCCTTTGATTTAGATTAGATTTCCCATTTATAATAAAAAGATTATGACCTGAGGCTGTTGGTCTCACTAATGACACTGTGACACATTCAGCAGCTTTTTACTCTTTTATTCTGCCTTGAACTAGAGCTTAGAAAACCATCAGAAGTTTCCGTATTTGTGTTCTAAACCGTGCTCAATAAATAAGTGTTTGGTTTCAGGTATTTTCAAATCATGCAAGTTTTGGAGGTGGACTTGTCGGAGTCTCTTTCAATATATCACTTATGTATCACATTTATGGACTATTTGATTGTGCTTTATTTGAGGTCTGTGCCTCTCCCCAATTCAAATTATCAGCCATGGCAGTTCTGAGATATCTTTGAGGGAATTGAACTTGGTTCCTCTGCAAAGAGACAGAGGGAGCAGTTTCTGCATCATTAAATTTCAATTTAACCCTTCAAATAAGGCTTGAGAAAGTACTGAAGAGACAAATAAGCTTTGTGCTAACCTTCTTCAGAGGAATGGAGTTCATTCTACTGTGATTACCCTTTACTGTGTATCTGTACAGCTGTGACTCACTGACCAACAGAAACACCATTCTTAGCCCAGTGTTCTAGACATTGCTATTAAACATTTTAGTTTTCCTCTTAATACTAATTTGATACAAGGGGTCATTTGTGCTGTCGGTTTTTTTCAAAAGAATTCTTACTGCTGTAAGGAACTTTGTAATGAACTATCTTTTCCCATAACATTGACAGTTTCATTCAAAGTGCACCTTCCATGCATATGCATCAAAGCATTAGTATAAAAGCACTTGACAAGTAACATTTTAGCTAAAGTCTGCAGCAACACCATAATTTGACTAATTCTACTGACAAGCCACAAAAATACATGTCTTAAATGATTCCATTCAAAATACAAAACTAATACACCTTTTTGTTTTTTCAGGCTGAAGGAGACGGATTCTCTGCCTGGATCAATTTTTAGTTATATTCAACTTTTTAATAGCAATTGAAAAATAGATAATGAATCATTAGCATCACAAGAAAAAATATCAAAGAATATTGCAAAATCTATAATTCTAGCTGACTGTAAAAGTGTGCTAGCTTTTTCTTCCTCTGCTCCTTTCATTTTTCTTGCATTGACTCATATTCTTTCATGGCATGATTAGAAAGAAATGCTAACCTGACGAAAGCATCATCACGATATATTGTATGTGTTCTGTAAAACAAGTATTTTTCACAGCCACGATGGCACAGGCTTAAAAAAATGCTTTTGCTTTTCAAAGATACATGCTGAAAAACTACAAATGCCAAAATGTCAGTGTAATCAGATGGGACAAGAGAGAAAGTAGGCATATATCCCAGCCAGTTGCCTAAGAAGCTGCAGCAGAGATCCTTATTACTGTTTCAATTGTAGCTGAAATGTATTTCCACGCAGACAAATTGTGGGAGTACGTACACGGCACTTAAGTTCTGCCTTAGCATCCTAAGTGAGGCTTATTGCTAGAGCCTCTCCATTTAGGTTATTTTCACCATGAATGGGACATGCTTTATATAATTCAACATATGGCAGTACAGACATATCAGAGAGGTTTACAGTGATGAGTCTGACAAGAAAATTATTTCTGAAACGAGCTTAAACACTTGAGTAAGGTACTCTGAGTTAAGAATTGCCATTACTATTCTAGTGGCATAAACATCCAATGCACATACAAAGGAAGAAAATGATCAGGAATCATTGAATCATTCTGCTGGAGCAGACCAGCAGCCATTCTTCCTATTCGCACAACCCGCTTTGTTTTGCCAAGACTGTCTCTCCTGCATGCAAACAAACAACCTGCATGCTACGTGCAAGATACACATATATAAATATATGTACGCGCATATCGATCAATCACAGATAAAAAAGCTATTTCAAAGTACTTCCATGTTTTAAAAAAATAACTAGTCATATACACGAGAAGGTAGCACAAACCAACACTGTGGTAAGAGCACACCTATAGCACTTTGCATAAATAAACTGTGCATTTTATACTTCAACATCAAACTTTTAATAGGATTTGCTAAGGAGATATGTGTAATCACCTTGTGCATAAGCATGGTTTTGTGTCTGTTTCCCGTCTCTTCTCCCCATTTCTTTGCATGGTCTATTTCAAATGCTTGCTGAAATATGAAACAGGAGTAGAGGTCCCAAAAATTCAAATCTCTCAAAGATACTTCAAGAAAATAAGGTAAAAGAGACATCTTAGCAGGAAAAGTCTACAAGGAGTCCCATTTGGTAAAACACTGGGCAGAGATTACAGCAAAGCCTACAACAAAGTCAGTTAACTAGGAGACAAACCTGAAGAAAACCTGGCTCCTCCTCCTAGAGCTCATAATCTCCTTGCAAAGCCTGGAGAAAGAGAAAGATGCAACTCAAGCGTTTCAGCAGCTGTGCAGAGAATGGCAAGACAGCTCATCTGGCTGACCTTGAAGGAGGTTGTGCCTATGAAGTTGAGTTTGTTTCTTGACCTACACTAAACGTGTTGTCTGTGAACTGAGGCAACCAGCATCGAACACAGGTGCTGAGAGAAGGATGCCAAAACAAGAGTCATGACCAGGTTTGTGGGTGAAAGCACTGGCAGGCTCTGGCCGTTTGAGAGATGGGTTCCACTCTCTGGAATTCTCTTTGAATAGAGATGGGTGGTTTTTCATGTTTTATGTATTATAGATTGCCTCAGTTGTTCTAATGTATAACATATATGTGATATTACAATATCCCTATGGAAGAGGAAACTTTCTCCCACCTATAGGCCTAAAAGTGTTGAGAAAAAAGAAGTCAACTAACACTTAACCCCTTAAATTAGTGCCAATGAAGCAGTGATTTGGTATAATAAGGTGAAAGTTTATCATGTGAACTAATAAGAGCATTTTAAGATCTGTATTCAATTTCAACAATAGGGAAAAGCAACTGTTATATGCAACAAATAGAGAAGATAGAGATATTTGTTCACTTCAGTATCTCTGTTGGCTTGAATTTCACTAGCAGAAAGTCAACAGCACAGGTCAATGAATGGGCACAAATTTCACTTTCAACATGCTGAGTTTTACTGAAAGGAAGTCGTAGAATCTGAAAAAATACTAAGATGCTTGAATTATATTCGACACTACTACTATTAAGTGATTCATACTGTGTATTATAATCAAAATAGGTACTGAATAATTATCTCTGAAAGATCATTAGAGAATAATGTGTTTATGTGAATACTGGCATATTGAAAGACGCATATTAAAATGAAGCAGGATGTGGCAACAGCAACAAATTGGAATAAAGGCATCATGTTTGACTTACTAATAGCTATTTATAAAGTAATTTAGCATATTCTAAATACTCTTTGGAATTTTTTTTTTTGTTTATTGACTGCATATTTACTAGTAAATGGAAGGCACTTCCTTTATGGCTGACAGAACTGTTACTAAGAGCCACATTCAGGACTTTACCTCAAAATTGTAATGTTTAGCCTTTTTGATGTTTTCCACAAAATCCTCAAAAGACAAAATTCTGTCATATGCTTATTCCACAAAGTGTTACACAGCAGCATGGAAAACAGTCTAAGGCAATCCTATATAAATCATCAGACTACATTACACACGCACATATCTCAGACTTGCTGATACATGTAAGTTTGCTTATATCAGACAGTATCTTTCTATTACAGATTTTTAGTATTTAAAATATTGTAAAACTTGGTGACCATACCAAGAGCTTTCCAAATGGTAAAAAAGGAAATTATTGCAAAATACAGAAGATGCCATTTTGCGTCAGGCAGTTCAAGAAGGAGCTATTTTATATAAATGTGTGTGTGTGTGTGTGTGTATGTGCTAGTTAGACAGTCTATTATGGGGGGAGAAAAGTGAACATAGCAATTCTTCTGCCCCAGGCTGTATGATTCAAAAGTTGGGATTAAAAGGGAAAACATGCCTTTGTTAAGGACATGCACCTCATGAAGATCAGTATCCTTGATATTCTGAGGTGTACGTATCAACCCAGTAGGACATCGGCCTTGTGACATGTGGTGGGGTTGGACAGATGTGTTCAGAGTAAGAAATGGTCTAACAGTATTTCCCTAAAACTCCCACAACAGTCCCTGAGCATCTGCTAAGATTACCAGCAGTGAGAAACATAATGATTGTGAGTACTGGAGTGTTTTTTTTTAAGAATACCACCTCCATGGTAAAAATGTTGTTAGTAACCATAGCAGTGTATGGTATAGGAAAAGTACAACTACAACCACAACCACGACTAACCACAATGGTACATAATTAGCTGTTCAAAAGATGTATACTCACAAACTCTTTTGAGTGTTGCCTAATGCAAGGTGTTGGGACCACCTCCTTCCACTGACCACTATGGGGGTACCGAGGCACGGCATCCTTAAACACCAGTCTTAATATGCCCAAGCCACATGAGGGCAGATGTCACAGTAGACTGTGAGAGGTGAGAAGAGGTCCCTTAAGTGATAGGCTGCCAAATGTGTTTGACTTGGAGAATACATTTTTGCTCAGATATCACTGTCCTCCTTTCTGAAAATGCAACCCTTCAAATGACCCCCTTTTTCTGGAATATATCTTCCTGTGTCGTCTTCTTCCTTTCTTCTACTTATTATTCTCCCCTCCTCTTCAGCCCTTTGCCCTTACCTTTCCCACATGCTGTTAAACCTGATTTTTAAAGCGAAAAGTAGTCCTACTTAGTGCAACTTAAGTTAGCAGAGAGAAGGGAACAATCCTTTTTCTACACTTTCTCTGCTCTTTAGATAATTAGTGTTGGAGAAGGTTGGTTGGGAGCAGGTGGCCGAGTCCCACCTAAGAGATTCATAAGGATTCGGTCAAAATGTCATGTGGAAATCAATATTACATTAATATAATATAATACTGAAATATTACACTAATATAATATAATAGCAAAATCAGCAAATGAGCAGGATCTTTCTTACTGGACAGAATGGAAATGCTTAAAGGCAGGTTTAAAGGATGACAGGTCTTTCTTTCAAGACCAGTGGAAGACTGTAAACAGAGTGTGTTTTCAGAACTGGTAGCTTCACTTGGAGAAAGAGGAAAAAATCATTGTTCATCAAGGGAGTGCCCTCTGTGAAATTCCTAATGATGGCAAGGGCAGAAAAGTGAGAGTAGAACAGATTCTTTACAAGAAATTGATTTTTTTTT
Source organism: Mohoua ochrocephala (assembly GCA_013398855.1). NCBI lineage: Eukaryota > Metazoa > Chordata > Aves > Passeriformes > Acanthizidae > Mohoua > Mohoua ochrocephala. The sequence goes on along the minus strand of VZTA01023099.1, from coordinate 20,221 downwards.
AAAAAAAGTAAAGATGCTTTTTAAAAATGCTTAGAGAAGACAGGGGTCCAAGCATCCATGATCCTGCTGTGAGTTTTCTTAAAATATACTACCGGGAGTCCAACTTTGCTCATAATCTGCATCTACATAAAGTCATCCATGGAAATTGAACAAGCAGTTACTACTCTGTAGTGCCAATCTATATTCACTTAATACTACCAATTCCCAAAATCATGAATATCAGACCTGTCATCTATGAAAAATTGGTTTCGATATTAAAAGAACCTTTACTGCAATATTTCCAACACCTAACAAAAAACCCAAAAAATAACCCTGGCAGTAACAGACACCAACAGCCACCAGCCAGTATCTTTCCAAATACGCTTTTTCACTGTTTCTCACCTTTCCCTTTCTGTGTGTCTGTCTTTTCTACCAGCTCCCTCACTGGCATTTACAATGGGCTGCCTCAATTCAGATGCCTACTGTCTCACAAATCTCACCAAGGAATGGCTTTTTATCTGCTGACACATTTGCACCATCTGGGGGACATGCAGCAACAATTTGACATCGCGAACAACAAAGAAGTCCCAGTCCTGTCCCTGTGATGTCTTCCAGAAGTCCTTGTTCATAAAAAACAGAATAAAAGCCATTTCAGCTTTGTTCCTCCCACTAAGGGAGAATGTAGCTTCAGTGGAACCAGTGATGCCATGTAAATTCACAAAACCGGTATACACAGAAAGATGTTATAGAAAACTGAGCTAAAGCTGAATATATTAATACACACAAAAAAAGGCACAGGCATCTACCTCCTCCCCCTCTGCCCCCCACCCTAAAAAAAGTCTGTGTTAGCATGAGGAAGGAGAAAAAGGAAATTCCTTGCAATATACCTGTTTAGTAGAAAGGAAAGGACTTTGACTAATTCCACAGGAACCAACTAGGACTAGTGAGACCAAATAAATTTTATCAACACTGCCATTGTCTTCGTCCACAGGTTAATTGCTTAAGTTTGTATACTGAGAACACAGACTGTGGAAACCGGGGAGCTCAAATTGGCTCCATTTGGTCCAGGATTTACTTGTCAGTGTAGCAATGTGATGCGTCACCTTTGCGTAAGTGAGCACAAACTCCTCGGTGAAAATCATGTCCAAGTTCTTGAGATTCATTTGGGATTTGAGATCTCGTGCATACTTCTCTAAATTAGAGATAGACATTGACCAGAGGTCTCACACCATCTGGCTCTCTTCTACCCCAGAAATTTCAGGGAAGGCAATAAAGTGCAATGCATTTCTTTTTTACATTTTCTTTCATCGACATAGTGAGGCCACCTCCAATTTTGAAGTAGAGTGGAAATGGAGCTTTCATCTCTTTGCAAAAAGTTAACTTCAAATGCTAGCAGAGCTCACAGGGTTTTCAGCACTGTGCATTCTTCAGTATGTCTGGCCTGCGAGTCTTAGATGGCAAGCAAGACAAATATTCTAACTACATGTACTACACTACATGTATTTTTCACACATTCAGAGTTGCCCAGGAGTTCAGAAAAAAACAGGCAAAATAAATAAATAGTTTGAGTCAAGTAGTGGGATGAATGACTACTAAACACATCTCTTTATGAGAAGCTTGCCTCAATGTTGGTGTCCAGGCAAGCAAGCACAGAGAGAGAAAAAAGCACTGAAAAGAGTAATAGACCGTATGGTTGGCTACCCCAGGAAAGAAAGCCAACAGGAACACAAGAAAGGAGTGGAGAGGAGAAGCAAAACATGGGAAGAGTAAAGCACTAGAAGGGCAGACACGATATTTTCCATTGCCCATGCAACCCATGTACTGAGAAGTAAAGTAGTCTGAGGTTCACTTAATGGGAGAACAAGCTGTGAAGGAAGAATGAATGATTAGACTTCACAGTATATTTCTCATGTACCTGACTTCAATAAAGGCTGATCCCAAATACGAGGTTTTCATTTTGAGTTATCCCCAGTGGTCTTCTCTACATTTCAGAAAATTACGAACTTCATTAATAACAAGAGCAAAAGAGTTACCATGTAAAATAGCTTCCCTCACACCTAAGTGGCACACAAACCAAATTTACACCACATTATCAGCTGGAAGTCACACCACCTAAACAAATTTTCAAGACCACATCTCTGACATTGATGTTTATTGTAAAAACTCGGACACTGCAGTCAAAGGTCTACACCTTGCAGGAGGCACTTAGAAACACATCACGAGACAATGATTTCTGATGCAGAAAGCTTTTCCTTTTTCAGTCCCAGCACAGCATGATGGGATTTGCTGTATTAACCTTTGAAACAGAGGTTGGATTCACTCAGAAAAGAGTGAATCCAAAAATATCACTGCAAAACCACTACTTTGCTATGGTAGCCAAGAAGGACAGACTCAAAGAAAGCAAAAATGTTCCTTCTCTTCTGTATGGTGAGCAGGCAACCAGATCACAAAAGTGTCAGCATCCTGCACTCTGAGAGCAAAAGACTAGCCAGGTAAAGAGAGGGGAATTGAACTAATGTCAAAGTTTATGGAACAAAATATTTATTTAGAGCATCCAGAGAATCAACATCTTTTCACTTACAGGCAGAGGAAGGTCTGAATACATAATGGGTATAAAACCACTTAGCTAGAAGGTCTGAGGTATTTTACAGGATCCTTGTGTAAACTAAGAGACAAATCTATTCAACTTACACTTTAGTGGGACATAAGAGGTCTCACTCTCACACAATAAGTGCTCAAATCACAACAAACTTGTGCTTTGGCAGTTGTCCAACCAAGGTTGAGCATTTCTTGATACTTCCTGGGAGCATGTTATTTACATACTTACAATCTATCACAATTAAGCTTACCAATGATATCTTGAGAAGTTTTCTGCTTCGTCCTTTAAGCAGTTTTGTCATTGAACGTAACAGGCATCCTAGAGTAGGACTTTGAACACCTCTGCTCCTATATTTTGATAGAAAGAGGCTTTCTGTGGGAAAACCACAGATAATAAATCATTGAAATACTAAACTATGTTGATAGCACATCTGTTTTAACAGTATGCAGTGTCACATGGTGTGCTGCTGAATAAACTATGCCTCTGGAAGAGGCTTTCACATCTGTTAAAGGACCTTTGCACACATTTGAATGAATTCACATTTCATGTTCCAATTCTTTTTCTGAAATTGTACCTGCACAAAAAGATCGAAAATCTTAGGAACAAGTATGGCTGGGATAGAGTATAGCAAGTGCAAAGAGTAAAGATACAGTTTTCTTTTTTTTCCTCTCCCTCTCAACAGCTGAAATCAGCAGGAAATCAGGGGAAAACCCAATGATGAGTGTTTAAAAGGAGGGCATTACAGACCAGAAATGACATTACAGAAGATAGAGAGGGAAGCAGAGGGAATCCAGAAAACACAGATATCAGCCAAGAGGAAAAAAGCATTGGTCCTATCAATGACATGTTAAACTTGAATTCACAGAAACCTCTTGTTGATTCTGAGCTGTTGGTACTATGTCTTTCCATAACCTTGAACATATAATTCTACCACTTTTCATCTCAACTCTAGACACGTTACATGGGGACAAGCACTTTCCTAACTGCCCAACAGTGACTCTGCCAGGATAATGGCAATAATGACTAGATATGTCTAGGCACTCAGAAGGACCCCACTCCCAAAGTCACAGCCATGGGCAGAATACTAAAAGCTGAGAGTGGCACTAAGAACAAAAAAAAAGAACAAAAAAAGAGAAAAAAAAAGTAGAAAAGTAGTACAGATCTAAGCAGAAGCCAGAACAAATAAATAAAACTTGCTTTACTCAATCAATTGCTTTGCAAATATATTCCTTTGATAAATGTCAATTTTTTCCCAGAACTATATTAACTGGCCCAATGATATTCTACTTAGACAATATATTTTTTATTCCTTTCATAAGATCATTTTTTAGAACTTATAAATCTTCTGAGAGTCACCCTTACACAGACAAAGCAGTTATTTTGTCAGGTTTTGGTGAGAAAGGTCCCGTTTTTCATGTGTAATCAGTCGTTAATTTAACTCTCTAGAAGTTTTAATAACAAATCCCTATTAACCATGGCAAAAAATAACAAAACTGTCTTGTTACCTTCTCATTTTACACAATCACTAAACAAATGAAGTGAGGACACACACAATGTGTTCTGACTCACTGAATATCATCAACCTGAAAGGGTTGGGGAAAAGGAATACGGAAAGGGAATGGGGAAAACTACCAGTACTGGCCCTGTCGGGCTAACAGGTTGAAAAGGAGGTTGGCCAAGAGCATTCCAGATGGCTGAGTTTTGTATTAACTGTTCGCAGAGTGAAATGGGCTGTTGCTGTGAGTGATGTCCCACATTAGTAAATGTTGGTCTTTCTCATCACACGAATCATAAGTTATCTATCTTCCTGATGCTATCAGTCCTCTCAAGATGCCTCAACCATGACAAGAAATAATGAGAGATTAATTAAACTGTTAACCTGTTCTGTAGTACTAGCTTTTGGGAGAGGGAAAGATGGTCCTTCATGGACCTGTCACTACAGGTCACAGAGAATCCTGTCACTACACCACACCTTGGAGAACAAATGCTCTGCATTAGCCCAGGACTCTACAGAACGTATAGAACTGGCAAGAATGACACTTTAGATAATTTTGTAAAAGAGGGTTTAGGCTGCTGCGATTACAGCTCCTGTATAAAATGATCCACCACTTTGAAGGGTACAAATGGTGACAACTTTAGCAAAGTTGAAGGTACCCCTCAGGCATCTGATAAATTTCCAGCCCATGCAATATTTTCCAGGAATAAACATATGCTGCAGCTGGCAGGGACACAAGTCAAACAACAAGGCAAAGCTACTTGAATGTATCAAATACTCAAAAAAATCACAAACAGCAGTATTGGCTGAGACTGGGAATAAAAGATTTCTGTTCCTTGTAAAGAAGAATACTTAAACAAAATAATGTATCACCTTGTCCATTTGAACTTATTACTGGAAAAAATAAGCTTGTGTGTGAAATAGAAGCAACACAGCAAACAGTGCTGTCTAGTAGAAGCAGGTGTGGCATATGGGGGCTCACTTTGAACTAGTCTGGTATCATGGAATGAATGCTCCTGGTTTATTTTCATTTGCAGGAACCCTAGTTCATGTACTCTGAGAGTGCTCCATGACAGAAAGCAAGTGCAGTCAGAGGAGACAATCAGGATATTCCCTCCAGAAGCACTAATGCTAATATTGACACAAAGTTTGCTTTCAGTGAAAAAGAAAGAAGCATAATACATAGTTAATCAGTGCGGTTTTGTTCCCGTAAGAATGAATTAGATCCTCAAAAAGAAACCTCACAATTTAGAGTTCAATACCACGCACATGAAAATCCATATTTTTATGCACACAAGTCTGTACAGGTTGGCTTCAGTGGGACTACTGTGTGCTGCCCTTTCAGCAAAACAATTAGAATGTGTCTTCACAGTTACCCTCCACTCGTGCTTTCAGCTGAGTTACCTGAGCACAAGGTCCTAAAGGCAGGTCCTACAAAGCAATAGAAATCACATGCTGACATGTCTGCATGAATTTAGCACTACGTATCGTTCGTGTTTCTCCAGTTCTCTCTGCCAGGACTCTCTGCACCTGACTGGATAAACACGTCCTTCGTGGTCAAAAGGGCAATGTTTGGCTAAATGGATGGCTTAAGATTCCTACCTTAAACAGAGCTGAGCACTGTAAGCCAAGCAAAATGTAGGGCGAACTGTGGAACAAAGAGTACATCATAAACTGGTGACACAAAATAATTATTGCTTTAAAAACTTGATAGTACTAGACATATGTAAAAATTCAATCGCTTGCATTCATATATTTTCTCTGTTTAGCTGGAATTCAGAATTTGGTATAAAAGCCTGATACAAATAGCCCCTTGCTATTTGCAGATGAGTAATTTGAGCCAGTTTCTGGGATCACATAAAGCTGATGCATTCAAATGAAGCAACACATGAAAAGATTAAAGAAACTTCCTTACCAGAACACCCACTTTTCATAGGGCAGTAAGTGTAGCAAGGGAAATGACTTGAGTTTTTCCTATTTGAAAAAGACCCTGAATCTATGCCTTCTTAATTGTGAAATGTATTAAGAGTTTTCAGAAATGACATTATTCTCTAATGCTCCTGTCCATTAATGGAGCACATTCATTGTACTTATTAAGATGGTGAAGAATCATTAGACTGGTGGGAATGAGGGAAAGAAAATTGAAACATTCCCTGCTAAGAAACTAATTTAACAAAAATGACAGGAAGTCAGTGGAACCGAAAAGCGGGAGATGTTAGAATTAGGTCTACTCATTTGAGTCATGTCTGATGCCACCCACAAAGACGGCTTTGAAGAAAATCATCCTGGTCTTCCTGCTCTCTGTATTTTTCCAGAGAGTACTCCCTATTCTTTCTACTGTCTTCTGACAGAATGTCTTTGCCCCTACTACATCCTCTGTAATGTTTCCTGAACAGGGACTGACGCCTTCAACAGTGCTGATGTTCCTACTGCACTGCCTCAGATGGCTTTAAAAGGCTAAAGCTAAGCTATGTCATATTCTGGATAAATAAGTGAATTGCAATCCTTTCAGATCACCAATGCATAGGAAAGGTCGTTGATCTATCAGGGCTTGGAATGCACACCCGAAAGGCACACGTAGCAGGAACATATGCAGCAGTGTTAGGAGGGAAACACTTTTCCAATTTTTATTTTTTTTAGATTTCAGAATGTTCCATATTGCTACTGGAAAGACCTGTGCTCATCCTAGTATTTTGGAAAAACCTAGGGATGGTGAATGCTGTGCTAGTGGTCATCTAGCAGGCTGGGAATTGGCCTGGGATATGAGAGCTGAACACATATTTGGATTTGACCTGATTCACATTCAAGAATTAGATCTTGCTGTTCTGCATCCACAGGAACTGTCCTAACACAGATGAAATACATCTGTGGTCTGGCACTTTTTTTTTTTTTTTTTAAAGTGGAAAAGACGAGACATAAAGAGTATCCTAGGTTTTTAGTCTGGAGGGATGGGTTTCATACAGAATACAAGATACTGACATTTTTTCCCTAGTCCTAGTTCTGAACATCAGATCCCCACATCCTGGGTGAACTTTCCAGGCTCCAGGTATTTCTGGGGTCTTGGGTTTCTCTGCTTTTGAGGAAAAAAAACCAAACAACTCAGTTTTGAAATACAGTATGTTTTCTCTCGAAACAGAAAAGAGAAAGGAAAGCAGCTCCTACCAAAAGGGAAAGAAATCCATTATCATAAAGTTCCTCACTAGCCATGGTTTGTGGCAAAACAGTAAACAGAGATGATTTCCAAAACAAAGTCTGCAGCAGTCTCAAGTCTTCTAAAGTGGTTAGGTGGTTGGCTTGGTGTTTTGTAGTTTCAATGCCCATGTTGTTACACCAGAGGTGAACTATAAGACTGACTGCACCTATGGGACAGTCCCCACCACAACACAAGGACATGACTACTAGAATTATCTTTTTCACATCATAAGAGATAGTGGTGGCCCAAAATTCAGTTCAAGACCCCAATTTCCAAACTTTAGTTTGTAACTCAGATCCTTGGTACTGCTTTGTCCTATTTCTAGTATTAACCTGCAGACATAAGGTCTGAATCAAAACACGGTAGAACACAGAGCAAGAGAACTAATCTTCCATTCACTGGTTTGCTATTTTAAATCCAAGAATGACAGTAGCAATAACAGTGGAGCTGGAGCTGTAGGGAATCGGCCCAGGGAGAACAGCATTAGTATGGCTTGTAGTGTGCAGGCTGCCGGGACCAGAGGATTCAATATGTGGGTTTGAGCAACCAGGCTGTTTGGGGAAGGGAAATCAAGCAGGTGGTGAATAGGAAAGCTGGATCAGTGAGTGGAAAAAAGCTGTCGGGAGAATCATTAGGAGCAGTTGCCTGGCCAGGTCCCATTTAGAAGCAGCAGCTGTGCCAGCCTGATGAGGGGAGGGGATGCTGCTCCACGCCAGATGTGCACAGCGTGAGCACGCTGCGCTGGCTGCCAGACACGGGGAGGAACGAAGACGGAAGCCGTAGGGAGGGTGATGTGGAGAACGAGGGAAGCAGCTGCCAGGTTACTCCAGGAGCCAGACGCTGTGCACAGAACAGCCCTGTGATCTCTGAGCCCTTCCTGCCTAGGAATAAGGGGTTAAATAAATGACCAGGGGAAAAAAATATTTCACAGGCTGTAGGTGCTGATTAGGCTGATTCCACGCCTTTGTGATCGCTTCCTGCAATCAAGATGAGCTGGTATTTTCTGCCTGAACTACAGCTTAATTTTATCACTGTAGACTGCCTAAGAATTATTTCTTGGCCTAGGCACTGGCTTAAAACTGCAGTGAAGGATATTAGATTTTGTTCTGCCAGCTACCTTATAAAGTCCGATTTTTCTCTTCATCAGCTCAACTGTAATTCATGAATTCTCTCAGAACAGACGTGTCTGACTCCTTCTGAAACTGAAATGCGATGAACACCACAGAACCCAACAGACCAAAAGTCTCAAGACAATGCCTTGGGACTACAACCATTTCTTTCAACTTCCTCTCTTGGTGCTGTGTGCTGCCTCTACTCTGCATTCTCAGTTCTTTGGCCATCTTTTGCTAAAACTCTTGTAACATATGGTAGAGATTACATTTCTGACCATATGGGGAGGTCTGAGCTTTAGCTGGAATAGTAGAATCCAACAAAATGTTCTGTCTCTTCTTCACTGCAAAATTTCATTATTTCACACTTAATTTTCTGCATTTTTCATTAAGCTCCTGTTTTGCCCCACTTTCAACTGTTGTATCAGTAAAATACTCCTTGTCTGTTTAGGGAGGCCTCAATTTTTTTTAAAACATAATTTTTTATACCTAAATCTTTCAAGTAGAATTCTGACACCCCATGCCTCTATTGTTGCTCCTGGCATACAAAAGTACAAGCCTCTGAACTGAGTTAAGCTAAACCAGCATTTTCTGTACTTCTACTTACATTACAATTCATCAAAGGGAGCATATCTGGTTTACGGAGCTTCTTTCTGCCTGTTCAAAAGTCACAATATAAATAAATATCTATTTTTATTTCTCCCAAGAGATCTAAGCTAACTGCTATAATATATAAAGAAAATAGGAATATGCTTCATGCAACAGAATATTCTATCAGCAACACTGCACAATGAGAAGGATGAGACAAGTAATTCAGAGTGATTATATTATTATAGAAGCTTAATCTGCCTATTGTCTAAGGCACCTATGCCAGGAGATTTCCAGTCTTTTAAATGTGTACAGTATTCAATGTTTATGCCATTTTTAAATGTCTAAAGGGATAAAAACAGGCATATGCTAATACTTCCTAGTTATTATTCATGAATTGAGTTATATTGTAGTTGATCAGAGAGGTCACACAGCACACATTTTGAATCCAGACAGGAGTTGCATGGAACAACATTTTAAAGCAAAAAGATGCATATGCAAATGCAAAATATGTTCTGCTAAACTGGGTACATTGATAGATTTTCTTTTTAGTCCAGTAAAAATATAAAAATAATATAAATAACATTATTAAGGGGGTTTTTTTAATGTTTTAAAAACATGGAGGGAAAAAAACGAGCATTGCAGTAAGTTTTATTTGGATACTTTTGCTCACCTTTAAAGAAAGATAGTATTGTTAAAGTACTATGGACTATTTGTATTTAGGCAAACTAACACTCTAGTGTTCCACACATTTAGATAAAAACAGGAAAAAATATGATTCCTTACTATGTTATTATGATTATTAATATTGTTGTTGTTGTAGTAGTAGTAGCAAACACCTCAGTAAAGTTCTATAATCACCTTGTGCTCCAAATTCACATCTTTAGTACAGCCTCAATTTTGTCTTCAATTTAAATAAAATCAGTTCTCGAGCTTATAGTCTGAATTGCTGGCATGAAACAGAAAAGACCAGACTGTGGTCCCAGCTCATGACACCTGAGTAAATAGTCCTTTGGGAGCTTGCAGTCTGAATTAACACCACCATTCACAAACTTCTCACTTTCACATGACTACGACGAAGCTGGTGAGAAATGATGAAGGTGGACCATGGGCCACCAGTCAAAAGAGAAGTCTGCTTTTCTAGCTACTAAGTCATTCAACTGCTTACTCCACCCTGCTAAAATCTCCACAGAAAATTTCTTTTCTGTAGGACACCAACCCTCTCTGACTGATTTATTGCCTTCATTTCTCTCTCCTACTCCACATATAATTTGAAGTAGGCAATGAAACACTATAAAATGCTTGGTTGAAGCTGATGGGTGTAACACAGAGCCCGTCATCAAAAGCAGAGGACAGGATTCCAAGCTGCAGCATTAAGACAGCTTAACAGCAGCATCATTATTGAGTTAATAATTAAAAGATTCTTTTGGAATTCCTAGAATTAGACAAGATTTAAGAAGCATATCTTGTTTTTCACTGAAATCTGTATTTATATTTGTGAAAACAGTTAGCATATGCTTTTACAGAACTTAGCCTCTACTTAAAATCTACTGTGGCTAGTAAATATGTCTATTTAACCATAAACATATGATAAAGATGTCCAACATATTTGGACAATCAAGCGATGATATAGACAAGTATTTAATCAGATGCTTAATCACATGTAAAGAGTACAAATGGACTCAAATTTTCTTCTTTGCCTTTATTTACATATAAGACTTGATCACACAGACTGCAACTCACAAGGAATTTTGCTCACCAAGATATACACTGAGGTCAGCACAATGCACTTAACAAGTATTTTCATGCTTAAAACATTGCTTCACCTCTCACGTGCACCACAGAAAGGGGAATTGCTGCTTGAACTGGGGAACTGAGAGAAGCCACTAGACCAGAAACTGTAAAATGAAAGTGGGAGAAGTAGTGCAAACCTTTCTCTGCCTTTATTTATCAAGATGAGATGAAAATAGCCTTGTCTCAGAGAAATTTTCATAAAGTATCTTTACCATTTCATCTCAAATCTAAGGAGGCTTAATATAAAAGCCAGCACACTTTGCAAGAATGCCTCCCACTAGAAAGAGGTAAAGATGATACTGTACTGTAATTGTCTTAGACTGCTCTGCCAATTATCATTTTAAAATAATGTTCTGTCTTGTTCTGAGAAGCTCATACTGCTTTAGTCAAACTGTGGTCAATAACATTACTCTGATGGATTTCTCCCCCAAAAGAGCAGATTTTTATCTATTTGACCACCGTCACAGAGACAGAAAGAGCTAACTGAGGAGTCTGTGTGAAAGACGGAAGGCAGAAACACACCGCCTGTACTCCAGGCTACTTCATCCAGCACTTGAATTAACACACATCCTTACAGTAGCTCAGTTTCCCATTCTACACATTGTTTATATCTTCTTTTCTGCAAATTGAGACTTCAAAGGAATTAACCCCATGACACACTAAAGTCTGACTTGCCAGTCTGACTTAGCTTTTCTTCTGCTTTCTGCCACAAGCCCTTATAAAAAGGAGTCAATCAGAGAAGTACCTGAAGCACAAAACTCAGAAATATTGGCAGCACACAAAATTCCCTTAGCTTTTATTATTCATCAGATTACAGTATGCATTCCAAACTCATTTTCTGGAAGTATCTCCTTATTATCCACCCTTAACAAGAAAGAATATTCCCTTGGTCACAACACTCTCTGCCATAAAGACAGCCACATAACTACACCTTCTGAACTGATATCGTGTCTCACCTCAGTTAAATACAGTGAGATGGTAAATATACACTTTATCTATACATCTCTTTAAACTCAAAATCCTTTGCATTGGCCCAACAGGAACTGCAGTGAAAGAGATCTTCTCTTTTAAGCTACCCAAGCCATTGATAAATGTTTGGGGTTTTCTTTCAAAAGTTTCCTAAATACCCGTAAGAGACTGGTTTGGAAAATTCTGCAGGAAATACAATGATTCAGTTAGTTTTCCCTTTTCTTCTCATTCTCACCCTTTGCCTAAGAGCTGTCTTGGTAGTTCTCCTCGTTTGAACAGTAATTTAGTACATATGTTTATTCCCTCTTGTATACTTAAACCATTTTATAGTTCCTAATTTCCTAGTTATAAGATTATACCCTCTGATTTCCATGGCTCCCTGCCAAATATAACAGTTCATTCTGTATTATTGAAAACATATGCAGAAGCTTCAGCAAGCCTGATTTCCCTTCTGTCTTTTATTTCTTTCGCAAACGTTCTTTCTGAACAGACCGATTGCCGCAGACCTGTTACATTTGTTTCTTTTCTTCATGGGCTCACTGCAGCCACCAACTACCGTCCCTTGCAATATTAACTGCTTCAGAAACTCAGAAACATAGTAAAGGTGGCAAATTCTGAGCAGAAGTAAATTGTGCAGATGGAGTTCCATGAGCGTTCAGCTGCCCCAGTGGTGGTGTGGGTTCACCTGAAGGAGGAGGCTTTGGACTCCAAGTTCCCCCAGCCTGTGAAAGGCACTGCAATATCTGAGGATTTGCACATGGGGCAGACTGATGAAGCAGCTGTATCCAGCAAAAGCAGCTGCCACGGTTATACCCCAACACTGCTCCACTTATGCTCAGCAGAAAAGCCGCTTGCATTGGGTTTTGTCTTGTGCATCACCCTTGCTAACAAATTTCTTTATCTATTAATGCAGTGATAACACATCCTCTAACTCATGTCTATCAGTAACATTTTAAAGATTTCACGCAGATCACTAAACTCCTTTCTGAAATTGTTCCCACTAAAATCCCACAATTTTGACTCAAAGGACAGTGGAACATATCCTCTGTGCTTAGTGTCCTTAGCCTTTCCACAAAGCCTCTGCCTCCATCTGCATAAACATTTCCTAGTCTGCCTTTTTATTCTGCCCTCAGAGATCTGTAATAGTTCCCTGTGATTGCTCTTATGCCTTTCCTGTGCTTCACTTCAATCAAAGCTGTCTCTGCACTGGTAGCCAAACCACATGTCATTTCATCCTTCCATCAGAGTGTTCTCTTTTGTCTCCCATAGCGGTGCTGCAATCCATTTTAAAGTGTCTGCGACCCCGTTAGACTGCACAAGGGAAAAAAAAAGGCACATAATGTGTAATCTTGGAGAAAGGGGGAAAAAATGATGAGACAGAGAGAGGAAAGGCCTAAGTTTGAGACTTTCTACTTTATCTAGTGAGGCCAAACCCCTCACCACCTGCAGAGAAAACCCGCTCATAGAAGGAAGCTCGTGCCCCCTCAGGGCAATTGTCCACCTTCCCACTCCACCCTGCAGGTCACCACAAAGGCACAGGCATGCTTTTGAAACCTGATTCACACTAGAAGTAATACTAGGAAAAAAAAACAAAGGTAAAACTGTCCTGGGCCATGTAATTCAAATAAAAGCATCTGCTGGTTATTTTTTCCTTAAGCCAGACATGGTAATGGGACATTTTACCGTGATGCCTCCACTCCCTTCAGCAGCTAGAAGAGGGGGTCTGAAGAAACATCTGCATTTTCACTGACCACACAGTGATTTGTCCACGTTTCCTTTCACAGTTCCTTGCCATGCTCCATTTGTATCTTACATCTAGCTGGCTGAAAACTTCACAGAATACGTTGTTTAACTAAGTAATACCCAGTTGAAACTCTAGGTAATTGACAATCATTTTGTGCAGAACTAACAATGTGAACTGGTTTGAGCTCCCCAGCCGACTGCCACACACAACTGCCTGCTAAGGCACCACACCCACACCTACCCTGCACATCCAGTGTGGCAATGGTGCCCCGACCTGAGCACTACAAATATGCCTCCTGGAAAGCAATTCACTCTTCTCCCAATGCAAAACATTCTTCCTATGCCATGCAGATAAAGTGTAACAGCTAATGAGGGAACAGGGAATAAACATCACTCGTGGTCATTTATGAGTTTATGGGGGTTTTATTATAACTGACTTTCATCTCTGATGTGATCAGGATGAGCTGAGTCTTGAGATGTACCCCAGAAGGTCTCGGCTGTGGCACTCCAGTCCAGCTTCAGCAGCATGTATCCTCAAAAACCTCAACAAACATTTTAATTACGTTTTGAAGTAGAGACTGTGAGTAAAAAGCATGTTTGCTATATTTTATACAGTAATTTTGTTCAGAAAAGAGTCATAAATTGAGTAGAAGTGACTAAAACTAGAGTGTTAAGAAAGACTAGAGTTTGTTAGTTGAAGAACTTAATCTGTAAATACTGCAAAGTTATTTGAAATGGCTACTGTTTCTGAAAATTAATTTTCCACGCTGTATTGCCTTTCTTGATCAAATTATGTATTATTTTTCTCAAGGAATGCTGAATTACAGTGAGCATGGAAGCAATGAGGGAAAGTCATCCAGAGATAACTCTTAGACAAGGTGACCAAAATCACAAGAATGCCCACAGACTCTGAGTCTTTATTTCTGGATTGATTTTAATTTCATCAAAAGGCTACAATGACTGTTCTAAATAATAACAATAAAAAAAGGTTCACAGTTTTATTGGAAAATCTATTGGTCTGTCAAGCTAATTATCTGACACCACTGTTGCAGTACATTAAATTCTGCAGTAACAAGGCACTTGGCATCCTCATTAGTAGACGCGTGACTCCTTGGGAAACTGAACATTTGCTAAACAGCAAGCTATGAGGCAACAGCACTTCTGAAATTCCTGCTTCCCAGGATCCATTTCCCTCTCAGTGTACATACACTATGCTTCTCCCTGTGCACACTGTGCCTCCTACATGGGGAAGGAAAAAGGAGCTAACAAGCAGGTGGAGTAAACTACCTTTCCAAACTGAGGTGCCCTGGGATTTCCTGTGAAGGAGAATAACCACACTAAACCACGTCTGGACCGGTGCAATCCTCTTCTTTGACTAAATTAACTTTGGTTGTGTGATGGTTTACAATTAGACACAGCCATTGCAAATGTGACACTGTTTAAAGCCTTGTCATCCCCTGTGCAACGGGCAGGACAAAATCACTCAGGGGGATTCACTGAAAGCTTGGTGGGTCTCGCCTTTGCACTCACAAGTGCAAGGAACAAGACCGATGAAAGAAAAAGTGTTGTCTAATACCTTTGTATTTCTCAAGCGTCACAACTACCAGAAGGAAGGCTACAGGGAATTTCTCTTCTGATGACTTGGGTTGGCTTTAGTGCTGCTTTGTGCTGAAAAAGAGTACTAAAGCTACCTTAAGTGTACTGTGACACACAGCTGGGAGCTCAGGGCTTCACAGATCTCGAGGTACCAGCTACTGTAACATTCAGATATCTCCAAATAGCTCAGTTACAATATAAGATGGCATTAAGAATCAATTTAATATCACAGGTTGGACAGGAGGAACTCTTTAAAATTTTATTTGGCAGTTTGTTTCTATAAAACCCCATTTTATATTTCCAGTGTTTTCACTGTGTTTTATAACCTTGCTAAGCTCAGGTACAGGCAGAGATGATGAGCACATAGCTTGCATATAAAATGAATGAGCTTTTCTAATTTTCGCTGATAAAATAAAAACTTTCACCTAAATTAGGTTGAAATACGCATCTATTCTCCTGCATTTATGTGGCTTTATTAAAGTGCCTCTTTGTACTTCAGTGAACAATTACAAATCATTTTACCAATTTCTTCAGACACTCAGGCATGCCAAGAGCTAATTAACTAGTGTGACAATTGCAAGAAGAAGCAACATAATTCAGTTTTTTAAATGGCTGGAAGGTATTTAATTTGAATAAAAGAGCAATTAAATAGCAGGAGTAATAAATGCTATTGACAGGTAGGATGCGCATATCAGAAAGGTCGCTAACAAAGTATTTGCAGGTACTTTCAAAAACTCCTCTCTGGAGTTGTGAAATTAGGATTAATTGACTGGAGCTGTTTTTTAGACTATTTCACACATTTAATACCTTACAATCTATCGAGGTAATCAGCCATGTGTAAAGAACAAGTTTTGAATCGATTCCCTGATTAAGTAAAATACAAGGTTCTTTGTATGCAAAATGTAGAATGCTAATGCAGGATTCATCTGGCACAGTGGAATACAAGTAGGAAAGACCTTTTCAGTATAGTAAATCCCAGAATTTATCAGAATTTGAGCATTTGTTGGCACAGCTTAGAAGTGACTCCTGCTTTTGCTGCGGAAATTTGATAACAGTAATTACCGATCATGTAGACTTTTATTTTGTAACAATCAGTATTATTCTACATCCACCTTTTTTTGCTTATTTAGTTTCAATGAGCTTTCACTGTGTCTTTTAAAATACCAAAACTAACTAATTGGAAAATATTCTCCCTTTCTCTTCTTAGTACAATAAAAAATATAAGAATTAGTAAATTCCACAAGAAGTTTGCAAAGCAGAGTACAGGTAATGAGCTACAAATGAAATACTTGGAAATACTGGCCCTATGGGAACTGGATTTTGCTTTACATTCTACCTCAGCTGTCACTGTCACGTTATGGACTCAAATTGCTCTTTATCCAGGGCATTCCACAATTCCTGCCCTCAGGAATGAGCTCCCATTATCGTCCTTGCCTCACAGCAAGTATCTTGTAGAAGCAAAAATAGTTGGATAAAATACCTGATGGATCTGAAGGAAAGAATAGATGGGTCATATAAGCTTAGGAAAACAGGATCAGTCAGATCTGGGGACCACCACCCCCACCAACACGTGCTATGGAACCCCAGACCCTCTCTAGACATCAAGCAGTCTTAAGAAGATATTTAGTAAGCTCTGCATAACCTGGTGACCTCTTGGCCTCTCCTCCTCATATCTGTGGTCAAAACTGCGCCAGTGACAAATGCAAACAGTTACGGTGTAAAAAGTCCTAAAAAAGTCTTTGTCCATGTTATTTCCTCACTCAGTATTTGGTAGAGTGACCCACTGAGGACTCATAGACCAGAAAGCAAGGATCAGTTTTTGCCTGAAGGCGCTTAGGAAATGGGTAGTGGGGATGTTAGACCTGGGGGACCAGCCTAACTCCAGCCTAAAGGAACTGACGTCTTCTATGGTTCAACGAAACAAGACTTACATATTTTTATACATGCAAAATTTCTTTTCCTAGCTGCTCACTTAAAAATGGTTAGAGGTTAAGAAAGGCAACTGCAAATTCATCTGTGTATTAAATTAGATGAGGAGGATTCTTATGTACCAGCTCTTGCCGGAAACAGATGGGCTGGGTAACAGCATACTCTAGTTGGGCAAACACTTTGCACTCCTGTTCCTACATAAAGTAACAAACATTATTTAAATTCTGTGTTGGGAATTTAAGCACAATATGTCGTTAAACCATTAGTAAAACAACAATCTTTACATTTCACTGTGATACAGAAGTCATATAAATTAACATTAGAGTCAGTTGAATTTTTGCTCAGCTGTCCTTGATCAGCTCATCAGGGATGTTGTCCCTGCAACAAGATCAATATACAAAGTAGTTCCTTATCTTTTGGGGAGATACTCATTCACCACAAATCTCCTGTTCCTTAGTCTGGCTGGTATGTGTCTCCAGGAAAAAAAGAGCAGCAGCTTTGAACCAGTTAGTTTCTCTAGAGGATAAGTGATTCGCTAAGAATAAACTTGGAAACATTGTGTATGTCGGACTAGGCATCATGTGACCAATAGGAACATAATTTTCTATGAGGGGGGTGTTGAAAAATATTTCTCTGGTTTGTTTGGATTATTACAGAATAAATTTATTTAAAAATTCATCACATACTATTACATAATAACTGGTTTTGTCACTAAACACTTCCCTGTACTCTTCCTGCTGATAACATGTTCCTTACAGCTTTTTACTCGTTAGCCATCCTTTAGTCTCCAAGCTACAGCTGTTTGTGTTACAAGCCAAAAAAAAATGCTGTTTACATCCTGCATGACCAAAACATACAACTTGAGATCTTCATGTATCATAGTTAACCCGATTTCAACTCAAGACTTTCTCAAGAACAGTTCAACCTCCTCATTAAAAATTAAGTAAACATGTTTCTTCAGAATAAAATTCAGACTCCGCTGGGAAGTCAAGACATTAAAAGTAATGAAGATTTTTTAATATTTTTTAAGAGAGCAAGCACCTTGGTAATTTTTTTTGGACAGTTGTCTTTCTCATAATCTGCACTGCACCTAAGACAGATTTTCTTGCTTTAGTTTCAAACCTTGAGTTCCATCTGCTGTTTTGCAGCCCCCATTCAGAAACAAGAGGCTGGAAATGACAATTTAGTAATGGCACACAAGAGTCATTTAGGTCATTAGCTTTCTTTTGCTTCTCAGAAGTTTGTTCATTTTTTTCTGTAAAAATATGATAAATGTTATGAGCCATTCTGACACATCCCTTTTTCTTGCCATTTCCTTGTTCACACTACTGGAGTTTATCATTACTTCCTTCTTGGTTTTTAAAGACTGTCTAAAAAGCATGAAAGAAAGCCTTGTGTATCATGAGGAAATTCCCTCAGAATTAAAATATATGGATATATTCAACCCTGGTGGCAGTCTCCTAATACATACTGAATTCTGTCATGAGTTAACTTATTCAACTTTTGAGTGAAACAGACTGAAAGAAGAAAAATCTTTTAGGCCCAGGAGAAGCCTCTGTTATTTAGTCTTTTCATTTAGTCTAGAGTGAGATAAAATTACTAATCTACGAGGGACTGAAAATGTGCAGTTAGAGGAGATTGAAAATAATTTTCTTGTAAAATTCTTCTTTTAGTATGTCAGCCCTATATTTTGCTTCCGTAGAAACCAAATTTGCAAGAAGAGATCCTGTCAAACAATTTGAAAATAGAACTAGCAAGAAAAAAACCCAAATCAAACCAAACATTTAAATTTCAAGTGCTAAAATTCATGATGAAAATACTGCAGAGATAAGAAAAGCCTCACAAGCTTTTCCATATTTTCATATTCTGTGACCTTGCTTAATCTCACAAAGCACTGCGCAGCAGCATGGAAAATCTCCCACAACTTCTCTAACGAGATGATGTACCCTTCATAGAATAGACAGTTGTTGACCTATTGTAGTAAGTGTTTGGTTTCCAATTACACAGCTTGAAAAACATCAGGTCCTTGTGAGAGTATGTAAATATTATCAGTCAAATGCACCTCTTATGACTTCATTCTAGTCAAGCTATTCTAGTAGAATTATTTCATAAATTAATTTTGTCCAGTGTATAATTTACCCAGTGTATTTTTTACAAAAGAAAATCAAAATATCAATTAGCTGTTTTGAAGAGAAACAACAAAGACTATTGCAAAGGGCATTCAGATTATTTTTTTTCACCTTTGGATGTTAGTCAAATTCCAGAGCTCTCTAAAATGTTTGCATTTTGAGGAGACATTAATGGAGGGGTCTGGTGTGTTTAATGTGACCCCACAAAGACCATACAAAGATCTGTTACTCTGAATTCAGTAGGTGATACTTTGCTGATGGTTTCGGCACTGTTTAATTAAGTGTTAGCTCAAGAGCTGCCCCTCTAAGCTCCCTCCTCATTTTCCTTCTTTGCCACCAAGTAATGAGGTGACCAAAGAAGATGGAGCCAAACTCTCCTCAGGGGTGTCCAGTGGGAGGACAATAAGCAGTTGGAATAAAATAAAAAATAAGAAATTCTGTCTCAATCCTGAACACTTTTGTAGTGTGAGGGTGGTCAAGCACTGGAATGGGATGTCTGGAGGAGTTGTGGAGGCTCCATCTTCGAAGCTATTAAAAAACTGACTGGACAGTGTCCCAAGAAGTCTGCTCTAGTTGATCCTGCTTTGAGCACGGGGTGGAGGGGGTGGTGGATTAAATAATCTGCAGACATCCTCTCCAACCTCTATTGTATGGTTCTATGATTTACATGCAATTTAGGGTTTTTTCTGAATTTCTTATTTATATTCATAACCAACAAGCAATTCCACTTTCTGAATATCCTTTAGCTTCTTCTCTCATCCACATCATGCTTACAGTTCTCATACCTGTCTCTAAGAAACACCTTTCTTCCTTACACCAGCTTTCCTTACGACTCTTCTCTGCTCCTTACCCTTCTCTTCATCAACTGCCCGTAATATTCCACCCCCATTTCATGACTTCTCCCTACATACTGATAATTACATTCCAGCTCCAGAGAAATTCTTAGTTCTTTAATATATGCCTGGTTCATATTAAATTATTAGGAAAACACTTGGGAGCAAAGTTTTCATCTGCATTTCTCTCTCCGCTATTTGTCTACCACCCTTGCTACAAGCTCTTTCATCAAAAATTCCACAAAAATGGAGTAGGCATCCTTCA
>VZTA01023098.1:32139-94537 GCA_013398855.1 Mohoua ochrocephala | reverse complement strand
GGAAACAGGGAAACCTCCATGACCATCAGCCCTGTCCCAGGAGGATCCCACAGGAATGCCCAGGAAACAGGGAAACCTCCATGACCATCAGCCCTGTCCCAGGAGGATCCCACAGGACCGTCACTGCTTCCAGGCCCCCGTGTCCCCCCTGGTCCTGGCACTGGGACCGGACACCGAGGTGTTTCCTGTGACCCCTGCAGCTCTCTCTCCCTCCCTCCCTCCCGGCAGGGCAGGGCTGTGGGTCCCCGTGTGCCCGTGCCCCCCTGGCGCTGCCCTCCGTACCAGGTGACCTGTGGCACCGGGGACCCCAGGGCGGTGCACGCCAGGGTCACGTCCATCCTCTCCCAGACCGCGTGCGCCCGCAGCGGGATCCAGAACATGGGCGCCCGCCCCGAGCGCAGCTCCAGGAATTCCTTCTCCAGGCAGGCCTTCTCCAGAGCCTGTGGCAGGGAGACACGGGGTAAAGGCACTGGAGAGGGATGGTGTTACACAAATTCTCTCACTCGAGGGACCTGCGATAACATTTCAGTGGCAGGGGTGCAAGGCCTTTAGCTGGAGGGATTTTGGGGTTGTCCTAACACCTGCTTCGGTGTAGGATCCTCTCCAGAGCAGGACTTTAACCCCGCTGGCATCCCTGCTGCCAGCAGAGGTGTAGGATCCTCTCCAGAGCAGGATTTTAACCCCGTTGGCATCCCTGCTGCCAGCAGAGGTGCAGGATCCCCTCCAGAGCAGGACTTTAACCCCGTTGGCATCCCTGCTGCCAGCAGAGGTGTCTGCTCTGACCTTCCTGCGCAGGCCCTTGCGGTCAGCCCTCACTCGGAGCAGCCTGCAGGTCCGGATGACCTCCTCTTCTATCTTCTCCATGTCATTCCCAAAACGAATCCTCTTCTGCCCCCTCTGTTCCAGATCCAAGATCTCAGCTTCCCTTCTCAGATTGTAGTCCCTGGAGCTACATGGTGATAAAAGCCGACAGAACTCAAGATAAAACTTTTTTTCCATTTTTGGGGGTCATTTTTTTTGTTTGTAGCACTTTTTTTGGTTAAATCAGGAGTGTTAAGGACAGGAACACCAGTTGATGGAGTGTGGGTAGGAATGCCAGGGAATTATCCCTCACAGCAGTCCCAGAAGAAATCAAACTTCCATGGGGACCTACTGTTTGACCACTTTTAACCCCAGGGAAGGAGCTTGGAAAAGGATCAAAGGGAGGAGGGATGTTGCTGAGATTTTCTAGGAGAGAGGGAGAGTCCCATCTGTTAGCACTCATTTATTAATCCATCAGTATTTTCCATTTATTCCTATAAAATCTGGCCTCTCTCATGCAGGGCAATGTTCCTCATTATCACACCATCATTTAATTCCCTGCATTTTAGTTGAGGCCTGGTGTTTTTAAAGGAAGAACCTCTGGACTGACCCTGCTCTTTTTGCTTCCAACAGAATAAGTTGGAAGTTGTGACCCTGATACAGAGCTGGGATGTTGCCTGCAGGGTGATAATGGAGTTATAATAATTCCTGACTTACTTTGATGTTTTGGAGGTCAAGGCAAGGGCAGCTGCTATCGATAGGTCTGACAGGCTGAAAGTCTCCTCTTCCTCA
Source organism: Mohoua ochrocephala (assembly GCA_013398855.1). Classification (NCBI taxonomy): domain Eukaryota; kingdom Metazoa; phylum Chordata; class Aves; order Passeriformes; family Acanthizidae; genus Mohoua; species Mohoua ochrocephala. The sequence continues at coordinate 92,944 of VZTA01023098.1, read as the reverse complement.
CTTCCAGGGGCAGATTCATGGAAAGGAAGTCAGATAATGTTCCATCATTTCATAAACTCCAAATTCTGCAAATCTGTGAATGTGTACAAAGTCCTGTCTAGGCCAAATTGACTCGACCTGTCCCTGACTCTGGGACTTACCTGGTTTTAAACCTTTTTTTCCTGGTTGTGGAGGTCATTTCCAAGCTCTGTTTCCTCTCCTCCTTCTGCTCCTCCTCTCTGTGGTGGAAGAAGGCTCGGGTTCCCATGGTGGGATGTCAAAGCCAAACTTTCTTGCTGGAATAGATGAAAACATTCAAATCCAGCACTTTAACAGAATCTTTTTAAGTCCTTGCTTTGCTTGGGCACTCAGAGGCTGTGAGTGAAGATTCATATAAAAATATTTTCTGACATTCACACTGTGAGGGGGGTTTGCTTCATGATGCTTCTGTGGAAAGTGGGATCAGGGGAAGAAGCGAAGTCTCCCAAGACAGCTGGAGCTGTCCCAGAACAGCCCTTGGTGGGTAGATTTGTGTCCCCAGGACTGATCTTACCAGGAATCCTGGAATGGTTTGGGTTGGAAGGGGCCTGGAAGGGGCAGGGACACCTCCCACCAAACCAGGGTGCTCCACCAGTTGCAGCTGCTGAAACAGAGCTCTCCCTCATGTTCCCATCTACAAATCTCTTAATTCCCCATTCCCAGGCTCACACAGGAACAGTTACAGCTCCAAGAGGACAATGCTTTATCCAGTCCTTTGGATCCCGAGGGATCAGGCGTTTCTCCTGAGCTCTTAGGGAAAGGTTGTAAAATCACAGAGCAAACAGGATCCTTCCAGATGTCAGGCTGAAAGGAGTAGCTCAGCAAACAGCAGGATTTTCCCAAAGAGTGCCCGGGGCAGCTTCCCAGAGAAATCCCACGCAGGAGGTGAAACACAGGAGCAAACATCTGCGCTCCTGGCTCCCATCCTGTGCTCCCAGCCCCTGCTCTGCCAATCCACAGCTCGCTGCTTTTAGGCTCTGACTAATGGGTGGGCATTAAACTGAAGTCAGTTTTTAAAGTGGATCCCTGCTCACCTCCCTCTGCTGCAGTTGAATCCAACCCACCCAGCTCGGTCCTTGCACCACGCACGTTTAGGGGTTCTAAAAGCTCGGGTTACTTTGTAAAAGCAGCTTTGCAAATGGGATTGTTGCTGAATAGAAATTGTTCAAACATGCTTGTGAATCTTTCCCTAGCTCGTGTTCCATGACTGAAATTTTCCCTTGGCAAATCTTCCACCTGGATTTGAGCTTTGCTGCTTTCCAATCCCGACTCGATAAAAATACAAACCCTCGGCTTTTCTTGGTACAATTTTCTCATACAATTTTTTATCTCTTGTACATTTTTCTGTCATTGTAAATAAGTTTCTTGTAAACAGTCCGTGGAAAAGCAGAGTTGGTGTGGTAAATTCAAAATATGCCAACATGCAAATGAAAATACAGAATTATCTTGATGATATTTCCTTAGTGGGCATTAACTTTGGAAGAAACAACAAATGCTGATAAGTAAAAGAAGAAGAAAATAAAACAGGCTTTTATGGAAGAAAATAAATCTTTGTAATTTCATAGCTTCTGCTCTCTTCAGAAGTGCTTCAGCTGCAGAATGAGTCCTGTTACCCCGGGCATCAGAGCCTTGTTTCCATGCTCATGAATAATTACTGATACAGACTCATTTTTACTATAGAATGGGTTTTATTTTTCCCCGGACAAATTTCATTGTTTTATAATCAGAGTTCTGACCTGCTAAAGCCTACATTTTTCCATTCAAATGGATATTATTTTCTAAACACGCCAGTAAAACAGAGCAGATTCTGGTGAGAACATACGAAGCAAACCAGGATTTTCCTCAGAACAACACTGGAAAAACAATCATTAAAGCAGATACGATCACAAAGCACAATCTATTTCTGCAGTGCAAGTCCAATAAAGCTGTCACACCAAACAGCTGATGCTGCTACGAAGATCCTACAAAATCTTACAATAAACAGCAGTTTATTTACAGATAAACCAAACTCACCCGGCGCAGGCTGCAGGGAGAGCCCCTGTCCCCAGGCAAGGGAAGGGACAAAGGAGCCTTTCCTTCTCCCCGCTGACACTGATGAATGACTCTCCCCAAAAGAATGTTCCCCATGTTGGAGTGCCCATCCTGCAGTCAAATATAGCCCCTGCCAGGCCCTCCCCGGGACAATGGGGATGGCCCAGCCGGGGGCACTCGGGGCTGCTCACAGGGTGCCAACCAAACTCCCTCTCTCCAAAGCCACCGCCTTTGCCAAACGATGTGAGGAGGGACAGGTGCCTCCAGAATCCAGAGCGCTGGATTGTGCTCTGCTCTTTCAGGAGAGAAGCTCCCAAAGCACCTAAACTGAGTTATGAATGTTTTCACCCTGCCCAGGAATGTCCCTTGGGGTAACCTTGCCATTGCTGTGTAACAAGAGTGACATCGTTTGCTTTGACATCTCTTTAGTGAATGTCAACTCCAGGCAAATCCCGGCAGTGTCTGATTACACCAGGAGCTGCAGCAGCTCTCAGGTTTTGGTGGGCTGTGGCTGTTTTATTTCCTTTTTCCAGCAAACAAAGGCTTGGTGCCTCAAGAGCAGGTGAGCTTTGTGTGTCCAGCAGCCCATGGTGGTGTCTGAGAGTTTGGGGCAGGGTCAAAGAACAGAGAGTGCTGATTTTCCATTTATTTGAGGTAGTCTTGCAGTCCCAGCATTTGGGGAAAACCCTTCCCAGCTTTGAGAAGCAGGTGATGTTTCTTTTGGTGTCAGAAGGCCTTGTGGGAATGAATTTCACCGTCAGCTTTGGCACAGTACCAGCAGAATCCATCTCTAGGAACCTTGTTTGCTTCACCGTCCAAACAAAGAAGAAACCTGGCATGATCAGCACCAGAACTCCCAGGACTTCCAGGTGTGAAGTTCCTTCTGTGGCTGTGTTTGAGACATTCCTAAGAAAGCAATGAACAGGAAGGACTGGGCTGGCATGTCTGCAGCACTTTGGTGTGAGCTGAGCTGTCAGAGGGAAGGAACACTTCCCCTTCATTGGGTTTGAATCCATGGCCTGCTTCCCTGAATTTTGTATGATGAGAAGTAATGTGTAATTATCATCCATTCTGCTTAAAATTAATTAATTTCGTTCATTTTGTCTCATCAACCCTCTGTTATAAAACTTCTTTTCTATAGAGGGGCAGGCACTGATCTCTGGTCTCTACGAGCAGGACCCAGGGAATGCCTGGAGCTGGTTCAGGGCAGGTTTAGGCTGGGTATCAGGGAAAGGTTCTTCCCCCAGAGGGTGCTGGCACTGCCCAGGCTCCCCAGGGAATGGGCACGGCCCCGAGGCTGCCAGAGCTCCAGGAGTGTTTGGGCAGCGCTGCCAGGCACAAGGTGGGATTGTTGAGGTATCTCTGCAGCACCAGGAGTTGAACTTGATGATCCCTGTGGTCCTTTCCAGCTCAGGATATCCTGTGATTCTGTGAATTCTCCTTCATTCTGTCTCCAGAATGTGGAGCTTTCCATTTGTCCCTCGAGTAAGATTTTCCTCACAGAACTTGTTAAAAAAACTCACCGGTGCTTTTTCATGGTGTTCAAACACCCTCCAGTGCCAAAATAAAGGAACAATCAGGGAGGGAGAATGGGATCCTTGGCTCGCAGAGCATTCATCCCTGGGCAGGGATCCCTGCTGGGGCTGCTGCTCCAGAGTGAGCAAGTGCCAGCTCCCAGATTTAGCTGAGAAGACAAAGAGCAATGCTTTGCTCTAGGGTTACAGCTGCCACCTGCTCCTCTGGTGTCCTTGTGACAACTGCGCTGCAGCGCTCACCTGTCATCGGCGTGACATCTGCTGGGGACACGCACGCTCCCTGCGGCAAGGCACCTCCAGCTTTCATTGTCCAGAGCTATCAGAACTGTTATCTGGAGCAGCCAGGATGACTGAGCAGCAGGGGCAGTGTTGTTAGGCACAGATGGCTTGCACGAGGAGACCTTTGGAACAGTGTTGAAATCCTGCTGTTTATCTGGGAATGTTCTTACACGGAAGGAGATGGAGATAAGGAGGTCCTGGAGCAGCTGCCTGACACAAGTGGATCCGTTTGGTTCTGAACAGAGGAAGGCAACGAGGTCAGCAAGGATGATGCATTCCTTGAATAAAATTCAGCAGCACCAACCTCTCTTTCCAAGCTTTTCCAGAGAGAAACAGCTTGAGAATGGATGATCTACATGTTAAATTTAGAAGGTGACTCATGGGACAAGAACCAATCTCCCTGTGCTCAGAAGATCCAGGCCTCAAAGATCAATATTGACTAAGCCATGACAAGAGCAGGAAGTTGAGGATATTGCAGTCAGTCCTTCCAAAGGACAGGGCTGTCCTGCCTGTGATCCCTGGGCATTCCAGCTGCTGGGAGGGTGGAACAGGCGGGATGGGACGGGGCTGGAATCATTCCTGCCTTTTGTTCACTCAGGGGTAACGCAGCCCTGAAGGGATTTAAGGGCCTGAAGGAGAGGTGGGTGTCCCAGCTCAGGGACACTTTGCATCTTTGGGCACCAACGTGCATTCCAAAAATCCATTCCTAGATTCCCTCAGCTCCCATCTGTCCTCCAGCAGGATGACACATTTATTGCAGTCTGGGCACGGTCAGACCCTGTGGCAGGGGTTCTGCTGAGGGGTTTGGAAAGGCTTTTAAAATAGAAAATAATGTAATTTTAGCAGCACGTTCAAATGCTCTCCCAAGGCCCCCATCCCTTCCACACGATTCTCCCCACACTCATCCCGTGCTGGGGGTTATGTTTCATAACACAATCCAAAATGTTGATATTGTGGCATTTGATTATTCCCCGAGTAGCATCCCTGGGAATGTTGTTGACACAAGATATGCAGCCCACAGGCAACTCTGAATAAGGTAATTGGCATCATTGCCTTTCAATGCCTCTCCGGGGAGCTTTAGTGGAAAAAAATGTCACCCCTGGGGTCTCACAGTCCTTGGGAACAACTCCAGGAGCTGCAGCATTTCTCTGTGTGTTGTTTTTTTGGGGCACAGAGGACAGGAAACAGATCAAAGGACATTCCACAAAGCCTTTAGCAGTGAATGGTGTGGGGTGAGCTCCCTGGAAATGTCCTGCTGGACGCTGCCCAAGCCGTGCACATATTCCAGTCTTCGATACCCTCTGCTCTGACACTTCTTCACCACACTTGGAATTTTGACCTTTTGGCCTCACAGGGCTGGGGTTCTTTGTCATTTGTTGGGGCTGGAGCTCGGAGCTGAACCTTGGCCTGTAAAGTTTCTAAGACTGTTCCTTGAATCCTGGGTTGAATCATCAAAAATCTTCACTTTGTGAGCCTATGGCTTCTTTGCAAAACCACCCCAAAGCAGGTGGGATTTAGCCTTTAGCTTCCCTGGGCTGAGAAACCCCCCAAGTGCACTTGGAGTGGGGACAGCTGAATTTTACCTCTGGTCAGCCTTAGTCTCTTGGAGTGAATACTTCCCCATACCACTCAAACCTTGTTTATTCCTGTAAATGCTTTCACTTCTATAAAACTGATGTCTCTGACACGTTTTTTTCACCACAGCAGTGGAAATGAACAGGCTGAACTTTGCTTTCCTCTGAATGAAAAATACTTGCCTCTTCTGGGCCCTGAATTTAGAATTCAGCTTGCTTTTGGTGGAGGTGCAAGTGCTCCAAGGATTTTGGCTCCCAAAAAATGGTCATGGCAGCTCTGGAGGATGTGCCAGGAGCATGGAGCAGGCTCCTCATGGGCAGTGAGGAGTGGGAGCAAGAGCTCAGGACCTCCTCGGTGTCTTTTGTGGATTACTGAGTGCATGGACTGGGACTGGGATGAGCTGAGATTGAACTGGGAGTGCTGTAAATCCTCACATCCCTGCCTGGAATGTGATCCCAGGTGCTTCCTCCCTGGGGATCTCAAGGGAGGAAGGCAATGTGTGACTGTTGCAGAGAAAGAAAGGAGCAGCAGCTGAGAACTCTCAGAACTGGGCCAAGGCTGCATTAATCTGTTGCAGAGATGAAAAAGGCTTTATCTTTGTACAGGTATTAAAAACCACAGCGGGACAGGGACATATTCCACAGAACTGCAGCATCAGGAGCTGTCACTCAGTTCCAAGGACTCCTTTAAAGGCAAAGTCCATCCCGGGGAAGTGGAATACTGTTTTCCAAGTCATTTATACCAATAACTATTTACTTCTTTTACTGTACCGTGGTACATTAAATTCTTTTAGGTTTACATACCTGAATTTCTTCAAAGGGTGGATACCTCTTAGCCCTGGATCTTTGGTGTTGGTGAAGAGCAAAGGCAGTTTCTGTCGTGAATTTTGCTAAATTTTTAGTAAACCAAATCTTGGATTGGAAATTGAATCTTAACTCACCTTTTAAAGTCATCCAATGCATAATAAATTTGAGAATGTGCAGGAAATACACACCTGTTGTTTAAGTGCAAAGGTACAGTACTGCAGTGTAACAAGGAGTAATTCTATCAGTAAAGGCACCAAACCCCACAGTGGAGCAGTCTTACAGCCCTGAGCATGTTAACACAGCCAGGATTAGCTGGGGTTTTGCACTGCTCCTGTTTCATGCAAGAAAACATCACCTGGATTTTAATACTATTAAGTCATCCTAATAAAATTCTGCGTTATCCTCCTCATCCCACTGTACTTTTAAGTCCAAATCTTTGAAGAGCATGGTGAGAGGAGTGCCCCTGTCCTGGCCCGAGCTGCTGTCTGGGGACACGCTCAGTTCTGTGCAGCTCAGCTCCTTTGCTGCCGGGAACATTTCCATGCCCGCAGTCTCTGGGAGCTGCGCTTTGTTTGCAGGATGTGGGAATGACTCTGGCAGCACCCACTGCTCCAGGTGCTTCTCTCCTGGGAAATCACTCCCAGTCCGGACTGAGAGAAGGAGGGTTGCTGACAGAGGTGCCAGCAGTTCATCCTCTGGAACACAGTCAGGGTCAGCTGGCGCTGCAGACAGCAGCAGTGGCAGCTCTGCCTGTTGTCTGTAGCATCCTCCCTGTTCCAGCAAAGACAGGGACAGCTGGGACACTCGCTCTGGATTTTCCAGCCCGTCACTCTGCAGCAGCAGCTGGGTCTGCCCAGGGCTCCCCTGGAACAGCACCGACTCCAGTCTGTCCCTGCTCTTCCACAGGGCCACCTTTGGCTGCTGCTCTTTGTAATCCCAGTGGCTGCAGCTCTTTCCCAGCCCCTGGGTTTGGAACTTTCCATCCACAGAACGCTCTGGAGAAACTTCCTTCAGCCTTTGGTCCGGCTGCGAGCTCCTGTCGGCGTGCTCTGTGCCTTCCACACACACCCCGTAGGTCAGGGGCACGCTGGTGCTGGATGTGGCAGGGGCAGTGCTCTGCTCAGCTCTCTGAGGAGCGTAACCAGTCAGAGCTGTGATCTCCCCCTGGGCTGGCTCAGGGGGCAGCTGGAATGTTGGCACATCTGCCTGCTGCTGGTAGCGACAGAAACGCCGTGGGGGCTCCGGGGCCCAGTCCAAGTGTTGGCTCATCTGTGCCAGCTGCACTTCAGGGATGAAAAGGGAAGGTTTGGATAAACTGAGGGGCTTTATGATGTGCTCCACCGTCAGCGTGAGAGGCTGGAATGACGGAATCCCCCTGAAGTCCTGGTGGAGTGGATAAAAAAGCATGGGTTATTAACAAGAAGCTGTGACCTTGAAGGTTTGCTTCAGTTACTTTAACAATTTCTTTGGAGAAGTGTCAGTAAAAGCCAGTAACAGCCACCAGGGATCTGCTCTGCTGACAAAAGAACTCTGGGTTTTTTTCCCTGGGGAATGACCCCAGATATTTCTCATTGTGTATCAATTGAGCAATCTTGAAATATGAGGAAGAAAAACTCCTGCTTTCGCTTTTGTAAAACGTGACCTAAGCCCTGCAGCACGGAAATAGCATGAAAATCCTTGAGCTCACTAGCATGAAACCCCAATTCCTGCTGTGGGAGGTGAGGGATAGCTGAGAATCCCAGGGTTTCCAGGGGAACCAGGGATTTAGGATGCCTCAGTTTAGCTGCCTAACCCGAGGGGCTCAGTTTGGGCAAGGTTCTGAGCACCTGTCTATAAAGTCCCAGTAACCTGCAGTGATTGCCCAGACAAAGCTCTTCAACCCTTTAAATGAAGGAGAGTGGGTTTAGATTGAATATTAGGGAGGAATTCTTTACTCAGAGAGTGGCGAGGCCCTGGCACAGAGGAGCTGTGGCTGCCCCATCCCTGGAAGTGTCCAAGGCCAGGCTGGGACAGCAGAAGGTGTGGACCCCATAGCAGGGCATGGACTAAGTGACCTTTCAGGTCCCTTCCAACCCCAGGCAGTGGTGATTCAGTGACTTCCAAGGTGAGCAGCAGTGGCTGGAGGGCACTCACCAAGGCCCTGGGCTGGGCACTGCGCTGTTTGATGTATTTGTAGATCACATAAGCGCTGGCAGCAAACACCAGCCCGGCACAGAACGCCAGGGCCACCAAACAGTAGAGGATCCACGTCTTGTCTGGGAAGAGAGCAAATTAAAAGAGAGCTGGATTAGGAAAATGTCACTATTAGCTAGGTGATGTCACAGGTTCAGTCTCATCAGAAGGAATTTTTAAATTAATAAAACGTTCCGTGCTGAAAATCAATGTGGTTTGTGTATCCAATATCCCAGCTGGACTTTTCAGCTTTCAGCAGAGTTAACAGCCTCACCTGCCAGTGTTTTGACCCAAAACACTTGAGGTTTGCTCCTTCTCTGGAGCAGACAGATATAAACTGTCCCATTGTATTCGGTGTCTGGGTCCAAGTTGGAAACTTCAAATTCTTTGTCGTGCTCGTTCTTTGTCCACTGTTGAAAAGAAAGGTAAAATCCGTATTTTAGGAAGATTAAATTTTCTTCAGTTCAGACTGCAAAATTCAGCATAAAATATTATTTACTAATGAGGTCTTAACAGGGCTGTAATTATTCTGCCTGTATGGAATTCTCAATATTGATATAATTTTGTTTTCTATTATTTTTGCATTTAATTTTGCATTTCAGTTTCTTAAGACTTGAACTAATTAAGTCATTTTCTTCGTCACTAATGGTTTTACTTTTTGCTAATTATACAGTACTCTTGGAAAGTCCTTTTCCCCCCAGAATTTAAGAAGAATGCTTAAAGTTCCTGTTGTCCTGAGAGTCAAAGACTCCAAGACTTTCCCTGGTACATCAGAAATCTCCTCCATCCTGTGTAAACTCTGAGATCCTCCTCCAGCTTCTCTGAAATGGGGTTTACAGAACCCCAGTGCCCGAGGTGGTGCTTTACCTGCTGGTGTGTCCTCTGGTTGAATATTGTCAGGTGATAATCCACAGCCCCAAATTTGCTGTAAATGTCCTCCACAGTGAGCTGCTGGTCATCCTCACCCCGCAGGGGGGTGACGGGGGGCCGGATGAGGAACTTTATGGAGCGGACATGGGGAATATATTCCACTTGTGGTGCTCCTATGATGGCTGGGAAAGGCAGAACGGGCAGTGTCAGCTGTTTTAATGTCACCTGATATCTTAAACACATCCCAGGCTCACTGAAATTGTTATTTCTGTTCATACAAAAAGGTGTCTGAGCTGCATGAGCATGGCAGAAGTCAGGCACCTGGAGATAGAGGTGCTTTTGGGGTTCTGTACCTTCACAGTGTTTGTCCCCAGGAATTCTCACCCCAGGCTTTTCCTCAGGGCCATGTTCCCTGTCCCTGTGCAGGATATCCTCTCTGTGTGTGTGTGTGAGGGGTGAAATCCCATCACAGGCACTCAGGTAACAGCTGCCCAAACCCCAATTCCCACCCTCCAGCAGATTTACAGGGCTCTTGTGCCTGCACTTGTCTCTGGGGCCAGGCACACGCCACACCCAGCACTGAAAAGAGCTTCAATCCAAGCTTTCACAGCTTTTTTGGTGCAGAGGTCTGAAGGCTCTTCCCAACCACTGGCTGCTGATGCCACCTCCAGTTATTCTTGGTGATTTTTCAGTGGGGAAATTTTAGCCACAGAGCCCATGAGGCTCCCAAAGGCTGTGCTGTCTGTCTGCAGTGGGGCTCACTCAGGGGGTGGGAACACCAAGTATCCATTGGAATGGATGCTTATCCCAATGTTCACATTTCACAGCTCCTGGGACTCGCTGTCCTCAGGTTTCCCATCATGTCTCACTCATTCCTTTATGCCTCTCACCAGCAGCTCTTCCTTCCTTCCAGCACACCTGGCTTTTCCTTTCCCCTCCAATCCCACTTTAGGGTCAGACCTCAGGTGAGGCCCTCCCCATGTTCTCATTCACCTCCTTGCCCAATACAAACCTCCAGGCCTTCACTCCCTCCCCACCAAGCAAGACTGAAATGAGGGGAAGTGCTGCCCTGAAGGTCCCAGGAAGGAGGATTTGGTGCCTTGCAGTGATACCTACTCTCCTTGCGGGGCTCGAACCTCTCGGAGCGCACCCAGCTGGAGGAGCAGCCCCTGGCCCGCACCCGCCCGTAGAAATGCTCCGTGAAGTTCTCTGTCTCCCGGGTGAGGTTGCAGAAGAGCTGGGTGATGCTCTGGCACTCACGCTTGCTGAGCCAGGATTTCTCTCCATACCTGAGGACAAAGCAAGGGTTTGGGGTTTGGTTGGTTGAGCAGAACTGGAGGAGAATGGAATAGAGAGAAGGAGGTTGCTGAAGGCAGGAGTAGCTCAGTAACGGAGCAAAGCGACCCAAGATGTCAAATACTTGCTTAAATGGGCATCATCTCCTACTTTGAATAATCCTGTCCTTCGCTGAGTTCTTCTCCAAGAAGAACCATACTACAGGCAGGAGAAACAGCAAAATCAGCTTTTCTCTCTTGGCCCTTCTCTCTCTGAGAGCCCTAAGGACAGCCCAACTCCCCAAACAAGCAAACTTCACCTACTGTTTGTATTGGACGTCAAATACAGTGCCAGGGGGAATATCTGCCTCCGTTTCCCAGGTCAGGATGTTCTCAAAGTTTGTGGAAGAAAATGCTACACGTTTCAGACATGATGCTCTCTCTGCAGTCACAATGCCTGAAGGAGCAGAGAAAATGGTATTAAAAAGCATTTTCTGACATCTCAGCCCCCAGATGAACATCGGTCCTGGGGTATTTTGCTAAAGCTGGGCTCAAAAGAAGGAGCTTGAGCAGAACAAGACTTCAAACTGCGTTCACATCACACACCTTGCAGACAACTGACTCATCCCAAAGAAATGTAAGTCAGGAATTTATACAGAAACGCCTCAAAAACTCAAGTCAGAAAGAGAATCCTTGGATTTCTACTCTGGTTTCTTTAAGAGCACTTAAATGGGTGGTCAAATAAGAATAATAACCTGTTTTCGAGCCCAGAATCAGGTCTGTGAATGTCTCTGCTTTCTGCCCCTGAAGGAAACGATGTGCAGAGCTCAGTGTCACCTCCCTGAAGATGTGGCTGCCATCTCCTCTCGTGCTCCATGTTTTACTGCATGGAAGCTGCCTGTACGGAGCGACACCTGATGTCTGGACTCTGATCTGGGTGTGCCGGACTGAGAGCAAACAGCTCAGCCAGCTCCCTGCTTTCTGAGCCCTGCTCCTCTTCCCTGGGGAAAATGGCTCTTGCTTTGGGGGGCAGGAATGTCCCCTGCCCCTGAAAACGTGTCCCTGGACAGCGGGATCCTACCACGGCCCTCCTGCAGCAAACTGGCTCTGAGACGCTGCAGAAAAGTCCTCAAGACTTTTATCTCTGTCTTATCGTGAGAAAACACAGTGCAAAATTTTCCCGAGGCTGATCCACGAGAGCTTCCAGCTTCAGGGTTTATAAACTCCGTGCGTTCAGATTCTAGGCAGAGCCTCGAAGGTGGATCATTTGTGCATTTCTCAGCTCCTGGTTTGTGGCACTGATAAACACCTGGAGCACGTGAGGGCTTCAGCCTGCAGTGAACAGTGAGACCCCTCGTGAAAAGGTGGGGTGAGCAAATGAAAATAGCCCAGATGGGCAAAGTGAGCCCTGGGGTGGGGGTGACTTGGACAGGATCACATTGAGCAGAGACTAAATCCCAGCTGGATCCTCGCTCCAAGCTTCCCCCCCTGGAGCAGAACCGAGTGCCACCAATTCAGACCTGCTGGGAGCAGGGTTAGGCAGACAGGGAAAGGCACAGATCCCCTCTCAGTCTTGGCATGGCATTTGGGCAGGGAAGAGGTGCAGAAAGGGGCTGCTGGCTACTCCAGAGTTTGTCCTGACTCCATCTGCAGCTCCACATTTGCCTCCGCTAATTCCAGGCTCAGCAGGAGGCAGCAATGTTCGTATGAAAGGGGTGGGATTCCCTCTCTGAGCACCCTGAAAACTGAGTCACGAATTCCCTGCTCTTATCAGGAGTAGGAAATCTCTGTCTTCCCACATTTATCCATTTATCCACTGTTATGCAAAGCAGCATAACACAAGCACAGTCAAGTGTGGGCAGGGGAAAACCAGGATATTTCACAGTGTGACACTGCCTCCAGTACAGGAGTTTGGCAGTGTAAGATCCCAGCCACGAGCAGGTTAATGACAAGGCTGAATGCCGAAAAGCTGGTGTTTGGAAAGAGCAAGTTTATCCTCCATTCACCCTGGAGTGAGCTTGTCACATCTGGAGCAGGGTTAAATGGCTTTTAGAGGGTAGATCTAGGTTAGATATAAGGGAGGAATTGTTCCCTGTGAGGGTGGGGAGGCCCTGGCACAGGGTGCCCAGAGCAGCTGTGGCTGCCCCTGGATCCCTGGCAGTGTCCCAGGCCAGGTTGGATGGGGCTTGGAGCAGCCTGGGACAGTGGAAGGTGTCCCTGCCCATGGCAGGGGATGGGATGAGATGAGCTTTAAGTCCCTTCCAACCCAAACCACTCTGTGATGACTCTCTCATTTTAGTACCTCTTTTAAAATCAGGGCTGTTCTTGTATTCATTTGTGCCTTTGCTTAAGACACGAGGAGACTGATCCAAAGCCCCCTGAAATCAGTGAATATCCTTCACTCCTGTAGGATTTGGGTTGTAGCACAGTGACAAACCCTTTGAAGAGAAGGGATCTTTTCCTCTCCCTACTAATCCTTCACGTGCCGAGCGTACCGACCACATCTGGGAGTTACCACAAGGAGAGATCCCCACAGGAGAGAACTCAGACAGCAGCCCATTCTCTAGGTGATAATTCAGGAAACAGGATTGAAGTCCACACTCCAGGATCAAACAGAAACACCACAATCAACGAGAGCAGAGGAGAGCTCGGGACTTACCGACCACTGAAACTCCAGCCAGGACGATCAGAAATCGCTTCATGAATGACTCTGCAGGCTGGGCTGGGAGAGCAGGCAGTTGCTCCTGTGCGCAGGTGAATCACCTTTTTATGAGAACTGAATTCTTTCTTGCTGGGTCAGGTTGGATTTGTTGCTCAGTAACAGAGCAGAGCAGAGCTCCTGTCCTGCCTGCCCTGGGATCTGAGCTCACGGCTGCTCGGAGCCCTGCGCATGTGTGAGGCAGAGGAGAGTGACAGCAGGAGCACCTCTCCCCTCCAGTGCGCACCTGACTGTACAAAGGTGCACGAGCCAGAGGCTGAGAAAATCCCCAGCTCCTGAAAAAGAGCCAAATACCTTTTTGCTGAGAGCTTCCTGCCTGAAAGCCCTCCCCGAGGTTCCTGGGGTTTGAGGTTTGCTTTTCTGGTCAGATAACTTGAGCTTGTTACAATTCTAGACATTAAAACTTGGTGCTGTGCACCTGGTTTGTTTAATACCTGCTGCAAGCGAGGTGTTTCCTTGAAAAATACTTCTCAATACTTTCTTAAAGTGGAAGTCAGAGCACTGCTTTTCATGCTCTTCTGTTGTTCTTTCTGACCTTGGATGGGAACCAAAGGATCAGCACGTGCCCTGCTGCAACCTGGGCAGAGCAGGAGCTCCTCAGCTCTGCCCTGACTCTGCCCCACCAGGTTCTCTCACCTGATGTGGGAAGGAGGTAAAAAAGCGGTGGCCTTTCCACAGGAGGAGCACCTGCTGCCCCACAGCTTTTTGCAGAGGCCGCTGTAGACCTACAATGTTTATTTTTGTGGCTGTTTGTGTGTAAAGGTCTGTTCTGGATATCCTGAATCCACGTGGTGAGAGCTGGGAGTTTGTACGGACAACAAGAAAGGGACACAGTCCATTTTCCATAACTGCTCAGTTTTTAGGACGTTGTTACATTTTCAAAACACAAACCCTGCGTGCCTCTGGAGCTGAATGCACACCGACCACAGCGCTCTGTCCTTGTGGCCAAACGCGTGACAGAATTCACAAACCCCTTCTGCTTCCCCCCTCATCCGTGGATTTCCTCTTCCTGACGCTGTTTCTGTTCCCTGCCCTGCTTGGGCATTATCAGGGCTCTGTGCTTCCAACCCTGCCGTGGTGCATCACTGGCGTTTTGGCATTGTCAGCTCACCTGGACAAAGGCAGAGGCCTCGCAGGTTTGTTAAACAAGACACACCTATCCACCAGTGTGGCCCACGTCTAATTAAGTACGAGTGTTTGTTAGGGTGTTTCCTGAACAGCCTGCTAAAAGTATTTCCATTTTTTTCCTTCCCTCACGTCACTGCCTCACGCTCCTGCTGTGTGATGGGGCAGAGCTGAGGGACCTTGGAGTGCACCCGAGACTTCAGTTCTGAGAATAGAATTTCAAACTTTATCTCTGCCCTTATTTCAAACAAGGTGTCACCTTTTGAACAGCCCAGGAAACATCTCTCTGAATCTTTGGGGACCTGAAGATCTCCCAAACTTGACTTTCAAGTTTAAAATCAGAGTTTCAACTTCCGAACTCCCTCAAGCTTTTGATTTCCTCGTGGTGTGTGGGGACTGCAGCAAATCCGGTGACTACTGGGCATGAACCGTCCATGTGTGGGGTGGCACCTGGGGCCAGGGTGGGTTTGCAGCCAGAGTCGATGATCTCCAGAGTCTTTTCCAAAGGAAATGATTCCCTGGTGCTGTGATAAGACCTGGAGTGGTTGCTCTGGGAGAGGGAGCACAGCGCTCTGGCCGTAACTGACCCTTGTGCAGAGGAAAACAAGTCTCAAGCGCCGGGGAAAGGAAACGTGGAGGAGTTGGATGCTGCCACCACCTGTCCAGCTCACCTGGCCTGCAGCCTGTCCCTCAGTTCCCTGGACAAGGCAAAAGAACTGATCCCAGGCTCTGTTTGCAGAGCTGGGACATCTCAAAATAATTTGGTAGAGGTTACACAACTTCGGCGCTTCCTGTAAGTCAAAGCCTGGGGTTTTTTCCTTGATTGCACAAGAAATTGGGTGGTGGTTCTATTTGGATGTCTGTGTCTTTCCAAATGAGCTGGAAGGATAACAACGCAGGATGTACCTAAGGACACACTGCAGAGGACGAAGGAATGTTCCAGCTGGTGAATCCTTTCCCCCACCTCCCCTTTTGACTTTAATTCAGGACCTTCGTTAGTACATCTTGCAGCAAAGCAGCCCAATCCCTCCTATCAGCCCTCACTTCTGTTTTCCCTGATTCTCAAAAGTTATTTCAGCTTTCTTACCCTCCATCATCACCCTTCCCTCATCTGAGCCCTCTCCCTGAATGCAGAGAATGGCTGGGGAGTGTTTCCCTCTTTCTTTTAATGCTTTTGCTTTTCTCTGGGTCCTTTACACAAAGGCTCCTTTTCACACTCGAGTATAAAAAGCCTTTACAAGGGCATGAAGCGATGGGACAAAGGTGATGGCTGTAAACTGCCAGAGGGGAGATCTAGATTAGATACTGGACTGAAATCCTTCCTGTGAGGGTGGGAAGAGCCTGGTACAGGTTGTTCAGGGAACCTGTGGCTGCCCCTGGATCCCTGGAAGTGTCCAAGGCCAGGTTGGATGGGGCTTGGAGCAACCTGGGACAGTGGAAGGTGACATGGTTGGGATGGGATGAACTTCAGGATCCCTTCCAACCCAAACCATTCTGTGATTCTTTGTTCAGAGAGAGGGTCCTGGTTTTCCAGTGACCAGAGAGGCCTGGTTGGGAACTCTCAGAATTCCACTCCAGCTCAGGATAGGATCCTATTTTAAAGGTAATGTCTTTTTCAGGATGAGCTGCAGTCCCCCTTTGTAGCTCTGGGAAACAAAACCATGTACACATGGAGTTCTATATCAAAATATTATTGTTCTCAGACATTCTGCACAGCAGGAGGAATTTCAGCTTCAAAAAGTATAAAATAAAAAATAAATAAACAAACATGCCACACATTTATGACTTTGGCTTCAGTTCCCTCTGTTGGAACACAGAAGGTGATCTCTGCAGGATGAGGTGGAGAACTTCTCATCCCACAGAAACCAGATTGTGCCGAATGTCTCTGTAAGGAACTTCCAGTCAAGTTCTGCACTTACAGGGAAGCAAAGGTGGCACGAAGCAGTTCAAAATCTGCTCCAAATCCACATGCAGGCACAACACTGTGCTTTCAGGACCCAGCTGAGGGCTTCACCCAGTGCTGGGTTGTGCTTTTGCCATTCACAGCCCACGTGCAGCCCGGCTGACCCTGAGGCAGTGCCTGTTTGCTGGGTGGTCCCTCAGAGATGCCCCTGCCTCCCTCACCCCTGGCTGGCTCAGGCTGTGCCAGAGCCCGAGCACCTTTTCAGAGGGACAGTGACAGTACCCAGGTGACTTAGCAATAAAATGCACCTTTTGTGTCCCTAAAGCCATTGCCTTGATCGGCCAGACATCAGTTGTTTGTCCTTGTTCAGGGATCCTTGCCTGGATAGCTGGAGCTCTCCAGCATTTTCCAGGCACTCCCCAGACCTGCTGGGTGCTTTAGATCCTTCCCAAGTAATGTGAGTGCTCGTAGCCTGTGAATTGAAACTTTGGATCGTGTTTTCCCTCTGCACTCGAAGTGTCAAAAGCGTCACTCAGCACCGTGGACTCGGGCGGTGTCCCTTCCATAAAGTTGTCACTGCCACAGTCGCTTGCAATGCCTTCATCTTCTGCCACCTGCAGTGTCCATAAGGGGATGAGCAGCTGGGTGCTGGGATCCTCTCCAGGCTGGGATGTCGAGTCCATCTGGAGCTGCTGATCAGTGATGAGTGTCTGGTAATCCCTGGAGAAACGAGGAGCCTTCCCGTGCGGGTGGTGCTGGTGGGGTTCAGCACCAATCCCCCCGTGAAGGGGGGTCATTGCCAGCCTTTCATCCCTGTTCCCATCACCCTGTCCGTGCTTGCTGGCACCTGGGAATCTCACCCCAGTGAGGGATATTCTACCCAAAGAGGAACAGCAATAAAGGGATGTCTGCTCGTTTGCCTGGGATCCCGAGGTGTCCACCTCGCCCTTCCTCTGTGCAAAGAGAGTGAAACCCAGGGCACTGAGGTCAAGCACAGATTCACTGTGCACAGAGAGACCTCCAGATCCTGAATCCAAGCTGGTTTCCCCCTGAGCTGCTGGGGGTGGCTGACAGCTGGGAAGTCTCTTTGGATACCGAGGCGTTTCGTTGTACGGGATGAAAGCGCTGCTGTCTTCTTCCTCTTCATCCTCCGATGATGACGATGATGATGATGATGGGAAAGAAGCCATTCGTGGCAGGTGGTGTCCTCCTACAGCTCTGTTTGTCCTCCTTTGTGGCACTGGCTTCTCTGTGCAGCTCAGATCATCACTGCAGAATTCCTTTTCGCCGAGCTCCAAGTGGAAGGTTGGTCCTGCAGCTTGAAATTGAGAGAACTCCTAGCAGGGAGAAGGAATGAGACCGTGAGCCTGGGGTGCTTTTAAAAGAAAAGTTTGGATGCAAGAAAGATGACTTCAAATGGGAATTACGAAGGTAAAACTGAGAAGTGCAGAACGCCCCACTCCTCCCCAGTTACCCTCTGAAAACCAGCAAGACTCTGAGTCAGGAGGGGACCTCAGAATTTGGGCCCTACCAAAACCTGAGGCATCTTCCTTTGCTTGGCCTCGTGTTTCACCAGGCAGCGGATGAAGGGACTGGCCACGAAGATGGGGAGGACGAACAGAAGGATCACAATCAGAAGTGAGAACTGCCACTCCACTGCTGAAAAAGACAGAAATGATCTCCTGTGAGTGGTGTTTTGTAGGAATTGTGGGCTCTACGCCGACGTACAATATTTAAGGTTTTCAGAAAACGTTTCAGGGCTGGCTTTTTAAAATGAAAATATTTCTACAGGAAATCCAACCAGTCCCTTTAACGGGAAGCCTTTTTTGTTGTTGTTGAAAAGCTGATTTTGGTGGAAATCTTTGCCTCGTCCTCATCCCATTGGCTGTCTCCCCACATCCTTTCCTGGGAAGGGCCCTACCTTTGTGGTTTAACAGCACACACACGGGCTGGGAGAACTCGCTGTGCTTCAAGGCAATGCTTTCGTAGAGAGCCCTGGCACTGAAGCAGTAATTGCCTCTGAGAGCAGTGGTGTTGATGGTCACCGTGTCCTTCCTGAAGTGACCTTCGTATTTCTTCTGTTGAGAGACAAAGCAGAGGATTGGAAAGATGCTTCTTTCATTCTTGGGGTGGTGTTTCTGTACCACTTTAGCCCGTGGATCCCTTGGTGTGTGGCCTCAGGGCTGTGCTGTGCTCTGCTCTGCCAGGGAACGCTGCCAGTGGCACCTGGATTCGTTGTTTTAAACCTCTCATCTTTGGGCTGGCTGTAGTGCAGCCTCCCCTTCCTGATAAAAATAGGGAACTACCAAAAAAAAAAATATAGGGATGCACACACACACTTCTACTTTTTGTCCCTGGCTTTGGTTTAACTCTGGTCTGGTTCATTTCCTCCAGGCCCTGGATGCAGTCCCTCCCTCCCTGCCCAGAAATTTGAAGCTCTTTCAGTTCCTCCATTTCATCTAAAAAAGAACAACTTGTACTGACCTTGTCTTCAGATCCTGCTTCCCAGAGGTTCAAGTCGTACTTCCAAGTGAGGTTCTCCACGCAGGTGGGCAGAGGGAAGGAGGCACTCACGTGGATGAAATTCTCCTCGACGTTGAGGTTCAGCACGGGGGGAGCCAGTTCCACTGCGATTGAGGGAGCAGACGTGAGAGTGGGGCTCGCTTGGCTCTTCCCTTCCCAGCACTGACACTTCCCAAGGCTGACCCTCACTTCCAGCTGTTATCTCGTGATAAGAGGGAGGCAAAGGACACCTCTTTTATCTAAAATACCCTAGAGAACTTGAAGCCAGTTTGTTCAGCTGGGGCACTGGTGAACAAATTCCGACACTTGCAACAAAATCGATTCCTAAACGATCCCAGCTCGTTATTCTTTGTGCTGACTCAAATCTCTGCCATCCATAAAACTCCTGGATGGCTGTGGGGTGTGGTCTGTCTATCTGTGGGAATGTCCTTCCATGCAGGCTGCCACCTGACAGGCACTCACCATCTGAGTAGTAATCCTTGAACTGGGATTTCACCCACGGCGACTGGGACCGTCCCCAAACCGCTTTCACCCGAGCCCGGACTTTAACGTAGAAATTTGAAAGTGCACAAGTCAGATTGCAGAAGCTTCTGGGGATGTTTTTGCAATGAGGAACCTTCATCCATTTGTCCAGGCGATCCTGGCTGAAAGGAACAGCCGTAGCAAAATATTAAACATGTTCTGCTGAAATTTATAGAGCGAGAGAAGGGAGGGTTTTGGAGGGTGGGGAGCAAATGGTGCTCAGAGTTTGGAACACTTCTCAGATGGATCATGTTTAGTTTTGGTGGAAGGTCACTGATCATTATGATTAACCAGCAGAGATGCCCAGTTGTTGTCCCGGTGCCACCCCTTCAGTCAGACGTGGTTTGGGAGCGCTTACCTTTCATACCTCACTGTGTAGGTCACATCTGGGGGAGAGCCTTCCCCTGGAGCCCAGGTCAAAATCATGGCAAAATCCTTTGACAGCAGTGTCACATTTTGAGGAGGGAGAAGTTGAACGTGACCTGGTCAAAAGGGAAAATTATGTGAATGATTTAAAACTATCTTTGGGGACAGGAAGTGCCACTTGGCTCTCACCAAGGCGGTGTCAAAATTTGAGGCAGAGCAGCTCAGTTCATTTAAGATTGGAAATTGGCTCTGGCAGCAATGTAATGTTTTCCTCATCTCTCATAAAACATCTTGATCTCAGCAGCTTTTAGAATCAGGACCCACATTTGTGTGAACAATCTGTTTCATAATTTCGGGTGGCTCTCCCTGGGGTCTCCCTGCATTTCACTGATTTGCACCCCCCGAACTCCCCCTCGCTCCCTTGCACTCTCCCCTGGGCAGGGCAGACACGGCTGTCCCACACTTCTCATTCAATCCCAGCCCTCCAAAGGCAGATCCTGCCAGGAATTCAGAGGTGCAGGTTTGCCGTGGACATTTTCCTGCCCTTGTTTTTTCTAGTAGATCGCTGTGTCCATCACTAGCCCTCGGACAAGACACCTTCCGCAGACAGATTTTAAACCGTGGAATATTTCACTTTACGTGAATCCTTCCCATTTAAACTGACTAAAATTGATCTCTCCTCCTACCAACAAAGCCATTTAGTGAAAGGAAAAGCAACAACACTCAGGTGTGCACGTACCTCGAGCCTGCTGCAGAAGGCACAGAGCCACCAGGGCTCCCACCCTCCAGCCACGCGCGGCAAAGCAGAGCTTTCCACTTGTCATAAATGTCTTTCCTTGATCCATTTTCATTTCCTTTATGAAGTTGTGCGAATTCCAGAGGATTGAGGAGTTCAGCACCTGCACACATGCGCCCTGCCTCGCTTCCTGGTACAGCCCTGCACGTGTGACTGGGAGAGGAGCAGGTGTGAGAGGGTTTTGGGGGAAAGGAAAGGTAAAGGTTGCAGCACTGCGCCCTCCAGTGCAGCACAGCCGAGCCCCGGCACAGGGGAAGAGCTGCCTCATCTTGTGAGACACCTCAGTAAAACTCTGACCTTTGGTACTTACCTGGCTGGCTGTGAAATATTAATAGAACTTAGATAAGGTTTCAGTGCAGGAGAGAGCTATTAATAACCTAGCAACAATAAAAACAGCGGGATGGGAGACTCTGGGAGTGTGGTGTTTACAGCAGATCAAAGACTTTCTCTCAGTTTATGTTACACGATGTTTTTCAGGAGTTAGGGAATTGCTCCACTTTACAGCTGGGGGAGTAAAGTGCAGAGACAGGGCAGGGACCTGCCCCCTCCCAGTGTGGGCACATGAAAGGAGCTGGATGTCTCTGCCACGCTGCCAAGTGCAGGGTGCCCAGGTGTGTGCTTGGAATGGCTGTGCCACTGCAAGGGAAGGGGGAAAAACCCCTGGATCAGTCACTGTTTGGTACTCAGCTCTCCTGCTTTCCAATCACAGGCACCCCCAGGCCGCTGCCATCAGCAACGGGAATGAATCAATGAAGTTACCACACAGGAGATTTCTATCAGCTTAGACAAAAGGGGTTTTCTTGGGCCTTCCCCAGATGGAAAACTCTCCCAGCCCAGCAGACAGCGCCTTGCTACAGCTGGGACTGTCAGGTTCTGGGTACAAAGTCACAATTTCCTCCAAAAATCTCCATTTCTTCTTACCACAGGTTTCTGTTTCCATGCCTGTTTCGCTACCTCTGTTTAATTTCATTTAATTTTTATGGAGTTTCTCCTTCTTGTGCAAAAAAAAGAACAATAATCCTTTTTAAGAAAAAAAAAACAAACCCAAAATGAAGGGTCTGGAGGGTCTATTCCCCTTCAGCATCCAAACTGCAGAGCCACAACCAACACACGGCTCTGGTGCTTCCTGGAGCAGCCTGGACAGGACCGGGAGCAGTTCCAGGGCCACTCATTCCGGTCTTGGCTAAGAGCCCTCAGGCAGCTTCTCTCCGACGAGACTGCGATTTTCAGTAAGCTTTTGCAAGAGGTGAAGCTTATCATCATCATCATCATCATCATAATCATCATCATCATCGTCATCGTCATCACCATCACCGTCATCGTTTCCTGTGGAACACCCGCGCTGGACTCGGGGCTCCAGCGGCCTCTGCCCGGACCCGGGGCTGCGGGAGGAGCTGTCCCGGGAGAGGCCGATGCGCTGCCGGCCCCACGCCGGGCTGGGGTGGCCGATGCCACGAGGTGTCGCTGCCTGTCAAACAAAACACGCTTTGCTCCCAGCCACAGCGGCTGAAAGTCGCGGCGAGCCGCTAAAACTCCTCCTGTGCGGTGGCCCGGAGCGATCCCCGGAGCATCCTCTCGTGGCGGGCACAGGTGGGCACAGCACACCCGGAGTTCTGCTCTCCTGCCCCTTCCAGCCTTTGTTTCTGGCTGAGGGTGCCCAGGAAGGGAGCGGATGAGGTGCTGGCAGGAGCAGGACTGTCTACCTGTAGGCAGGACACACGGTTGGTACCTGTCGGTGCTCTGGGACCCTGCTGTGGGGTCTTGTGATGCCTTTGGGATACAGGCAGGGACAGGGACGGTGCTGATAACACCCTTCATCCTCGGGCAAATCCTGCAGCTGTTCTCCCACTGCTTTGCTCTTATGGAGTGTAAATATCCAAATATTCCCATCCAAGAGCCACCTGGACACAATCCTGTGCCATGTGCTTTAGCATGACCCTGCTTGTCCCCACTGTGGTCCTTTCCATCCTGAATCACTCCGTGATCCTGTGAAGTGCTTTGGGATGGGGCTGTCATTCCATGGTACAATGCCTCATCCTCCTCTCACTCTGTGACACCGAGGACAGCCCGGGGACTCCCCCCATTTTCCACCTCTTCCCTCTCTGCGTGCAGCAGATGATTCAGCACGGGAGGGCAAACCCTGCAACCTTTCCTGAGTCAGACTGACGGGTACCTGCCCTCCTTGAGGAAGGGCACTGCAGGAAATCCAGCGCGAGGAAGGCACGGCTGGGGCCGTGCTTGGGTTTTGTGAAGCCTTTGGAAGCGACAGCAGCACCAAGTGTTGTCATCCCAGCTCCTTCCCTTTGCTCCCAGCCCACCCAGGAGCTGTTCTGGCAGAGCTGTGTGTGCTGGGAGCTGGGAGCTGGGGAGGGAGACTGAGCCCAGGGAGGAAAAAACAGGTTAAAAATTGTAACAGGGCATTCCTGGTGTGGATGGCACCATGGGAAACTGAACCTCTGATCCATAAGTGCAGCAAGTGAATGAGCATAAGAAAATATTCCTTAGACCCCAAACTAAACAAGACGGCACATTCTGAAACTAAAAGTGAGACGTCACTCAGTTCCAAAGTTTTCTCTTGTAATTTTTGGGGAGAACACACTGATTTTCAAGGGCGCTTAGGGGGAGAGCAGGAAGTTTTCAAACAACTCAAAAGCCACTGGTTTTGGAAAATTTCTCCCCTCTCCTGAGTCTCTTGCACAGAGAGGACAACTCTGGCAGTTCCTGTGCCCAGCTCTCCCTCCCTTCCCCCTGGCTCTGAGCTGTGCAGCGAAGGCATCCGAGCCACTCAGGAACCTGGAGCGTGGAAACAGCCCCTGCCCCGTGGCCCTGGCAGGAGGAGACAGATCCCAGTGACAGCCTGGCACTGTCACCTCCAGCAGCTCCAGCAGCCCCATCCCGGCTTCAGGGAACCCAAACCTCCTTCTCTACCCCTGGGAAATCTTTGTCGTAGGCTTAGTTCTGGCTCTGAATGTGGCACTTGATCTTCTGTGGCTCAGCAGGGGAATTTTTTTCCTCTTCCGGCTCAGGACCAGCCCTGACACACAGGCTGCTGATGGTTTGGACTTGAGGGGAATTATTCTGGAAGGTTCACAAAGCAAATATGGGGAAATGATGGGATTAGCAAGGGATGAAACGCTACTGAGAATTAGGAGGTTAAAAAATCTGCAGAGCTGGGTGATGCCAGATGGTAAAACAAAATCTAGCAGTGTCCCCTTGACCCAGACAGGCATCTGGGCAACCTGTCACCAGGAGGAAGGGAAGAGAATGGGCTCGATTTGTTTTTTAAACTGAGTCTGAAAAGACTTAAAATGAAAAGCAAAAGCAAAAACAAACCCATAATTTTTTTTTTCCCCATACAAGTGCTATGAATCATTTCATCTCCTTTATTTTTCCTTCTGGAGGAGGGTTTTTACAGGAACTCGGGGCTTTGCCTGTGCACAGGAACCGGAGCTGGCCGTGATTTAAAGAGTGTGTACATCTAACAGTCTGCTCCTAAAGGTGAGGAGAACACAGGGAATCCTGGAAGGACACCTGGACCCTGTAGGTCAGAATTTATGGGATTTTAGGCCACATTTCTGGGATGCTGGGGGGCCCTGCTCCCCTGGGCAGCAGCAGTTCCTGGCGCTGCAGCTCCCAGCTGGCTGCAGTTTACCTGGGCCAGGACCTGCAGCTTTTTGGGGTGCAGTCTGTGGTGTGCAAACACGGGATCTGGAATCCCAGAGGTGTCTGTGTGACAGTAAAGGCACAGCTCTTGAGCAAAGGCAGCACTTGTGGAAGTTCAGCTGATTCCCAGGTCCCACAGGGACTGGCACAGGAAGGGGGCAAAGGGGGCTCCTGGTTGAGTTCTGCCAATGAGCAGAATCTTTTTCTACCCCTGATCAATTCAATACTGCTGTTAAATAGGTCTCACTCAAAGTCCAAACTGCAACAAAGGAGACATCCATAAACATAGTTTTACATAGTTTGACATAGTCTGGCTTGATCACAGACAGACTTTTCCCTGGCACGTGTGGATGGGCCGGTGGGCTCCAGCCGATCACCTGTTTGAGGCTGCTTCTCTCACTTTCCCTGAAACCTGTCCCTTCCCTTCCCTTGCCAGAGCCTTTCCATTCGGGCTGGGAGCAGGCAGGGAGCCTGCCTGGACACGCAGCCCCGGCGAAACTCCCGAGCACAGCCAGGGGAACACGTGCTTGGCCACAAGGAGCAGATCCAGCCCCACGGGAACGGCCCGGGGGCACCGAGCCTCCCGAAACCCCCACTCCCCCCAGCAGCGTGGGAAAACTGCTGGGGACCCTGCATGTTCCGACAGAGAGAGGCCTAATTCCAGCCTGCTGTGCTCCCTGAGCCAAACCGTGCTCCTGGGGGTCATCCCACAGCATTCTGAGCTTTGGGAGCATCTCCTCGCCGCGGGGTCTGACATCACCCCGCTGTGAGGGGTTTCTCTCCTGGCTCAGGACAGTGGGGTGCTGGAATGCTGGCCTTGACTGGGAAACCCTGCCCTGCGTGGCAGCAGGGAGCAGGGATCTCTGCACAGCCCTCACAAGCAGGAGATAAACTTGGTCTTGCGTGGATTTTCCCAAAGTGAGTGCACACGCTGGGAAGGAGGAGCATGGCACAAAGCTGGAGTGTCTGGAAAAGGGAATGGAGCTGGGAAGGGTCTGGAGCAGCAGGAGAGGCTGAGGGAGCTGGGAGGGCTCAGCCTGGAGAAAAGGAGGCTCGGGGGGGACCTTCTCACTCTGCTCAGCTCCCTGACAGGAGGGTGCAGTGAGGTGGTTTCGGTCTCTTCTCCAAGGGAACGAGTGACAGGACAAGAGGAAACGGCTTCAAGCTGCACCAGGGGAGTTTTAGATTGGATATTAAAGAAAACTTCTTCACTGAGAGGGCTGTAAAGCATTGGAACAGGCTGCCCAGGGAAGAGGTGGAGTCCCCATCCCTGGAGGTGTTCAGAAATCGTGCGGATGTGGCACTTGGGGACACGGTGCAGTGGGGAGCACAGTGGCAGTGCTGGGGCAATGACAATCCTAAAGATCTTCTCGACCCTTAAGGATTCCCTGATTCCATAACGTGGGGATGCCACGAGTGTTCTGTGTCTTTAACTTGAACATCAGGAGCAGGAGCAGGTGAGTTACCTGCAGAGGAGGATGTGCAGGGAGCCCAGGGAGGACTTCCAGGCCAAGCCTGGGAGATGCTTTTCCCCCGCAACCACCAGTGGCAGCAGCTTCCTGGTGGGGTGGGAAGTCTTTGAATGTTTGCAATGTTTTGCATTGCAGTATTTGGATGCCAAAGCTATGCAGTGCTGTAAAAGTTAATTAGCCAGATAACTAATTAAAGACTTCTCCCTTTTATTGTTGCCAACTCGCAATTCAGAAAGGGGCTTGTGTCAAAGTGAATCCAGCCACACACCCCAGTGAAAGAAGTGATAAACCATTCACAATCCAATTAACTATTCTGGGACTGGAGAGGGAAAATCCCATCACTGGCTGGGGGGAAGGAAGGCCCTGATCCCATAAAGCACCACCACAAGTGACCCAGCCTTGAATGCCCCTCCAGAGGATCTTGCTGTGGAGGGAACAGGGCAGGATTTATAGGTGCCAGGAGAGGTTACGGTGCTGGAAGAGTCCCCACGAGGGTGACACATCCTGGGGGACCTGGTTTGACCTTCCTGGTAAAGGCCCAGGGTGGGGTTTACGGGACCCTGAGCTGAGAGGATGCGCAGGAGGCTGTAAGGACACACACGTGGCACCGGCCAGTTCTGCCCCCAGAGAGGCTCCCTGACTGCCGAGGGTTCCACTGGAACGGGGAGAGACCTCACTGGACAACCAGCCATGGATAATCTCGAATAATCTCCCACAATCTCACTTTTCTGAGTGTCCTGAGGCATCATCACTGCCCAGGAGGTTCCTGATGTTTTCCCAGAGGAGCCCCACGTTACCATCCCTGCAGCCCAGCCGTGCCAGCGCCGCAGGAGCGCAGGTGCAGAGTCCTGACCTGGCGGTGCTGGGGTCACTCTGGCCCTGGGGAACAGGCAATTAGAGGGCAGAGGAGCTGAGCTGAGCTGGGCTGAGCTGAGCTGAGCTGAGCTGAGGCTGCTCTGCCTGGCCCCCAGCCAGCAGACAGACGTGCTGTAACCAAGTGGCACCGGGCCCAGAATTTCCAGGAGGGGTGAGCTCCCATCCCAGATCCGGAGGGGCCCAGATTTCCACCGGCACTTCGCACGTGCTGGGTGCACCCAGGGTCTGGGCTCTTGTGAAATCCCAGCCCAGGCTGAGGGTGGCTGAGTGCTTGAAATTCCTCCCGGCTGCCCGGCCCTCCTTCCCCACCGAAAAAAGAAGGGAATTGAGCAATTCCAGCGAGTGTTCCAAGCCTGGGGAGCTCACGTAGTCCCCAGGGCAGCCACACAGGGCATGAGGCTGCTGTCACCACCAAGCTGCTGCTGCCTGGCACTTCTGAGAGTTCCGGGTTTTGATGACAGGACTGCTGAGATCAGACCATGGCACATTTACACCGCACGAGGATCTGGCCAGAATCCTGATACTGGGAGAATACTCTTCCCACCCCCGCTGCTATCAGGCCCAGCCCTCAGATGACAAGAATTTAATTTAAAGGCTCAATCTCTTGTCTGAACAGCTCCCTCCCTCCCCCACTCTGATGAGAGGAAAATCTTCGGAGAGGCATCCAGGCGAGTGGGAAAGCTCTGGAGAGAGCTGTCTCTTGCCCTTTAGCCATCCAGAGAGGAAGAGCTCATCTGAATGAAATGAGGATCAATCAGAGGGAGGCATGGGAAAAGCTGGGAAAAGGAGCCTCCAGTGATGTATATTCATGGGGGGGAAAACCTCCCCCAGACATGCAGGAGCTTTGATGAAAACCCTCCCAGCTGTGCTGGGCCTTTGAAGTGACACAGCAGAGCGCATTCACGATTAGCCAAGAGATAGAAGCAGATGAGTTCTCAATCAGCTGAATCCTCCTCTTTAGGACAGACTTTCAAGCTCACTTTTTATAACTCCTTCCAAAATTAATGAGAATCATCTGCACGGCACCCCAGCCTTCTTCTCCCCTGCTTCCTCCCCCTACAAAGCCAGAATCCCATTCCCAGAGGGCAGGGGATGAGGTGGCCTTGGTGTTTTGTGCTGCAGAGGATAACTGGGAGAAGTCTTGAACCATTATCAGGAAATAAAACACTGATGCAAATGGGCCACTCTTCTTTTTTAACCAAAAATGTGGTTTCTGAGCCACAGGGAGTGAGTTGAAGTGTCAGCATTTCATCAGCAGCATGTCTCCCACTCCCACCTGCTCCCCTAATCCGAATCTTTCCAAGCTGAGTCTAAAATCTGTGCTCTGGCCGTGTTAGAGCTGGTCTCAGCTGGGAGGGAGGGATGAATCCCCAAGGCTGCAGTGGAATTCTGGATCACCCACACGGACCTGCTACCCAAGGAATTGGGAACCCCATCCCTGGAGTTTACATGAGCTCCCAAAGAGGATTTTTACTGCTGGAAGGTTCCTCTGTTCACAACCTCAGAGCAAAGGTCTGCTCTTTCCAAAATGCAGAACTGCACTTTCACCTGAGCTGGGTGACCTGCTAAGCACAAAGTCCTAAAGCTCCTCCTAGGAAAAAACCTCCAGGAGTGCCCAGGAACCCAACCCCAGGTCATTCCCCCCCCTCCCCTTGGTGCCCCTTCCTAGAGGGTGGCTCCTCGCAGGGACACTTAATGGGAAGAGGCAGATGCAATCAGCCAAGTCAGATGTGTTTAACACACTTCAAGGTGCGTTGGCAGTCCCAGATGATCAAAGCCTCCCTTGTGATGCAGTGGCATTGCCAGGGTGTTTTCTTTTAACTCTATCAGATAAGTTGAAAGAAAATCAGTTTTGATGTTGTAAGAAACCAATTTGGGAATGGTCAGAGACAAAAAGTTGCTCAAGAGTTCAGTTAACTGAGAGCAGGGGCATTGCCAAGGCTGAGAGGGAAATTGCGCTGCACTTCTGCTTCTTTTGGTGCTGATTTTCACTTTCTTCAATGATTTTACGAGTTCACAGCCGAACTGGAAGTGTGAAATGTTGGTGATTTGAAATGGGAGGTCTGGATCCTCAAATCACCCTAAAATCTCCCCTGATGATGACGAGCCTCCACCCAAAAGGACGGGTCTTGCCAGGCTCTTTAGTGCTAATGGCACCGGGGCACACGCACCCAGCAATGAGGAAATGTCTTCCCCAGGTGCCTTTGTGCTCCTGGGAACGTGTTTGCATTAAAAATACCCATTTCTTACAGGGATTTGTTGTGCAGGATGGCGCAGGCGGTGTCTGGTGTTAACCTGGAGGTGAGGCAGCTGTGGGAACATGAAATCTTTATATCCAGGCTTGGGGACAACCGGTGCAGGCATCACCCTCAGCCCAGGATGGTCATTTCTCCCTGCTGCCACTGGTTCCTCATGGATCCAACTCATCCTGATAAGGGCTTATCAGTGGCCATTTCCAGCCTGACCCGTTGTGGGGTCTGCACTTTTCTGTGTCCCCTTGTTTGAGAACATTTGGTGTTGTGCTCCCGTGGTGTTTCCCAGCCTTCCTTTGGCAGAGTCTTGGAAGTGTGAGTTCAAAAGGAGCTGCTTAAATCCCTTTGGATTCCATTAGAATTGGAGACTCGATTAGAATCAAATAAATCACTTGGAATTCTTTGGGTTTGCTGCAATTTGATTGAAAGTGATTTCAGATTAATTAATTTGGTTATGATTTGGAACTGGAGCATCTGCCCTGAGTTCACTGCTGTTTTACTGACCTCCTTTAAATTATCACCATTCACGAACTGGGATTATTTCCCTGAATTTCCACCAAGCTCAGGGAGTTTGGGGATCCATCTGAAATGACCCCACTGGACCTCCAGAGTTTTTCATAGCCTTCAGCTACTTGGGAGAGGAGTGAGGAAGCCGGGAGCGGAGGAGGTGCTGGCATGAGCATTGGGAAATACCCCAAAACAGCCACTCTGCCTCCACTGGGGAGGAAAGGGACAGTTCCTGTGGCCTCTGTGAGTGGGGAGAGTGGAGCAACAGCTCAGCAGGAGCCTTGCCCAGCCTGTCTGAAGGAGCTGGCACTGCTCAGGAGTGGAATCATCCTTCCTGGTTCCTTGGGGCAGCCCATGGGATTTCCTGGAGCTGTCCTTTAGTCCCAGAGGACTCGGTGGAATCACCAGATGTGTCCTGTCCCCAAGCCATGGCAGTCTGTGGTACCCAGGGTATTCCCTGGCACCTCCCAGGTGTGGGGGAAGGTGAAAAATGAGGAAAAGGGAAGGAACCCAACCACTAACCAGCCTTCTCCTGGGCATTCCCACTGGAATCCTGAGCGCAGAACAGGACACGGCTGCTCACACCCTGCTTTTGACATAAATCCCCTGGAATCTGACAGCAAACGGGCCACACCCGCTGCCCTTAGCCCAGAGATTGCTTTTTCTTCTTGGTGGACCCTGCTTAGGAAGCTTTTTCTCCCCCTCACAGCACATCCATCTTCCCAACCTCCCTCCTGGGCAGGGCAGGGGCTGTGCCTGCTCTCTGCCGTGCTCATGCATGAGGAGATCTTTAGAAAGGCAGGAGACACCTTCCCCTTACACGAGCCAACAAAAATGTCACGTCTTGAGAAAATGAAATGAAATCTAAAGCGTCATCTTGCCCTGCAAATATAATCCAGGGGGAGTTTTTAAAGGGGCCTCAGATTTTCAGTGCTGACCTTTCTTGAAAGGAACTGAGGGGGAATAAAAAAAAATCAGCTCTCAGTGCTTTAATTATTTTTTTTCACGGTGGGTTTGTAGGCACAAAGACAACATTGGATCTCTGCCCTGAGCTCTGCTGAGCCCCAGTGCAGAAATGTGGCAGTTGAAACCTGCTGGTGTTTGTTCACGCTCTCCAGCCTGGGTTACACGACAGGAGAGTGACTGCGAGCATCCAGGGGGGCTGGCCAGGGACAGAGGAGTTATTTCAACCTCGGGAGAGAGACTTTGTCCTTTGCCAAGTGGTTCCGCTGGGAAAACTCTGAAAGACCCTTTCAGGCTTAGTTTACAGCCTAGCCCAAAGCAGGATTGCGTGGAAAGCATGGGAACAGCAAGGGCTGGCTTGGGAATGCCTTGCACCGAGGCATCGCCCCCCAAGGCCATCACTTAAGTGCCACTGAACGCTGTGTTTGTATCAGTACAAAAGCTTGGACGTGCAGAGGGAGTTCTGTGTTCCTCAAGGATCAAACCATTGGGTTTTCCTCCCCGGTCTGGTTTTGGGCAAGCCACCACCCTGTGGGAGCAGTATTTCCCCCATTATATGAAGTGTGCGAGTAAGAAAATTTTAAGGGAAAATAATTTTGTTGTTGTTGTTGTTTAAAAGAAATAAATACCAAAGACAAATTCCCTTTAAATTTTTCCCCCTCTTTTTGAGCAACAATAGAAAATCAGGTTTTTTTAATCGTTTCCCACCCTGTGTGTTTGAGATTTCTTCTGGAGATGAATGAACGGGGCTGTTTGAGTGCTGATTATATATCTGCAGTTTTATACAGCACTGGCCCTCATTTCCACAGGGTCGCTGCCTCGAATTGGATACAAATATCATTTTTTCTTGGCAAAGCCACGTGGTTTTTTTAACCCATTTCCCTCAGCTGCTACAAAACAAGGCGAGGGATTACAGAAGTGCTGCTCCACAAGCAGCAGCGAGCAGCGCCCGCCAGCGCCGGCCGGAGCAGCCCATTAGCTGCTCTAATTAACCCTGCCTTCATTAGGGTGCTCAGGGCCTCGTGGGTGCTGTGGGGCCGCCGCTGTTCGTGGGTTCCTGTGGGATGAACAGCCCCGCCCTGGGCACCGTGGGGTGAGCGTGGGGCATGGGAGCTCCTGCCCTGGCACCGCCTCGCCAGGGACCGGCCCCATTCCCCCGGGGGTGTCCGGAGCTCTCCAGCCATGGAGAGGGAACCTCTGTCCCTGTCTGGGGCAGGGGAATGGTGCTGAGCCCCTCTGGATTCGTGCCCCAGCAGCGATGCTCTTGCATCAGGGCAAATCCCATTCCCTATCCCAGTCCACGCCCTCTTCAGCTCATCTCGTTCTGCCCTTACCCAGCAACAGCCACCGAGGCAGAGGAAACCCTTCCTCCTGTCTGAAGGAGTGTTTGGCCTGCAGAAAAAGCAGAAGGTCAGGGCCTTCCACTGCCCCTTCCCTTGGATGACTTGAAATCCACATTTCTGGCCTTAAATCTCCCAGTGGAAAACCCTCCGTGGACATATCCGAGGAGAGAAATGTGGCACTGGTTCCCTCAGGTTTGAGCCCAGAGGAGAGCAGAGTGGAGCAGCCATGGGCTGTCTGTCTGTTGTGAAAGAGGATTTTTAGCAGCCAAACCTGTAGTTATGAAATGAAGCCTGCCTCAAATATAACAGAGGAGGATCATAGAGGCAGTTACTATAATTACTCCTGATGATACTGACACTTACCCATACGTTAGTTCCATATAAACCTTTTTTATTCCCTGTGCAAACAATGAATAATCAGCACCCTCCATCGCTGCCTTTTGCAGGATTACATCATGTTCCCTGGGACAAAGACCATCTCTTTGAACAGCACTTGCACCCAGGTTTGCAGGGCGTTGAGTGCCACTGTAATAAAAGCTTGTCAAAATTGCCAGTGAATTCATTAAGATCAGGAGGGACGAGTTATCTGGGGGGCAAAACTGTTCCCAGTGGACCTTTTCATTAGCTTTTTATTGGAGTGTAATTTTCTAGGCTGTCATTTCACTTTATGGAGGAAATCTGTTTCAGGCCTGTTTCTTTTGCCACTCAGATTGTAGGGCGCGAGTTGAGGGGCTCTGCTGGGAGAGTTTTGCTCTTTCTGGATGTTTTGGCATCCACCTGCAGTCGTTTCCCTATGAAATACCTTTCTCCTACCTCTGTTTTGGCACTTGCTCAGCCCTACGTGAGTGAAATGCCTCTCTCAGCCTTGATTAGGCATCAGGCATTTGCTTGTGAAAACAACAGCTCCGTTTGCCCTTCCAACATCATTTTTCCTCCAGACAAAATTGGATTTATTGCATAAACAGCGTGTTCACTATAGCTAAGGTGAGTTGGTGGTTAAAAGCAGCTGTGGTTTACATCCCTTTTCAGCCCACCAAAGCCCAGCCCTCTGGTTTGGGCTGATGCATTCCCGCTGACAGCAGTAATTTCTAGTGACAGATACAGAAATGTCCTTAGGGAAAATACAATAGTGATGGAAGTTTCCTGTGGGAAAAAAGGTTTTTTTCTTATTTTCTTTTTTTTTTTTTTTAAGTGCTTTCACCTTTTCTGTTTGGTAGTTTTTTGTTGGTTTTTTTTTCCTTTAAGGACAGTTTCATGACAGGTGTTGGAAAGCTTTTCATCCTCTTAATTCCCCCCCC
Source organism: Mohoua ochrocephala (assembly GCA_013398855.1). Lineage (NCBI taxonomy): Eukaryota > Metazoa > Chordata > Aves > Passeriformes > Acanthizidae > Mohoua > Mohoua ochrocephala. Next base: position 60,056 of record VZTA01023098.1, on the reverse strand, counting down.
TGGTTTCCTTGCACCTTACGAGGAACAATCGAGTTCTTTTAGGATCAAACCTGAAAAATTGGCTGTGCTTTCCAACTGTATTGGGTGTAAGTGCCAGCTGTGGTCTGCATTTGCTGCAATCACTGGAGAGGCCACACCTCTGTATGAAACACTGTCTTTTGCATAGCAAGTGATACTGGGAGTTAAGCTGGATTGCACAATTCTGACTCTAATCTTGACAGCAACGATAGCATCAATTCTGAGTCAGAACCTTGTTTTCCCGTATCTCAGAGCCAGGATATTTTTTGCACAGCAAATGGCAAAAATTTACATGTATGTAAATGAGTTTAATCTCCATCCCACCGCTCTCCAGCGAGTCCTGGGTCGGGGAAGTCTCCCACTGGATGCAAATGGCTCTTTATGAATCCCAGGCGGAACAAAGGTGCTGCAGCCCCGCTCCAACCATCCCAAAATCCGAGGGATTGCAGTAAACAAAGGGGAGGAGACTCGCAGGGGAGGAGGGAGGTTACAACAGCGCAGATCCTGAGATTCACCTGTTGTTCTGAAGCATTTGGTTGGGTCATAGTCCAGAACCCGAAAATTTCATTAAAACAACACCGGGAGGTGATAACATTGTGCCTACTTACGGCAGGGTCAATTAGCAGCGTGTCAGAGCACGGAAATGAGTAAGTGAAGAGCTGCCCGCAGCTCCAACCAGTAAATAACTGCCCAGTGCCTGTGAGCCAACAAAAAGTGCAGCTCTCTCAGCCTGGGAGTCCATCTGCCTCGTGAAAATCCCAGGAGAAAACTTGTGCTGCCAGGAGAAAACTCGGCACAAACGTCCCCCACTTTTTCCTCCCAGTTCGTCTCATTGATCAGCACAATTTCACTGAACTCAACAACAATTTTCTTGGCCTGAAAGCAGCTTGAAATTTGTTGCTTCGAGTCAGAGGTAGATGTGAGTTTAAGTGGCCAAAAGTATCTCTGTTTTGAAGGGGTAGCAGGTGGTTTAGGGAAGAGAACGCTTCTCACCCGGGATGTTTGCCTTCCTGAAATGCCCCGAGAAATCTTGGAGAGGGAGAACGCCCCTCACTGCAGATCCAGGCAAATCTTCCTACCTGCAGGAGTGCTCCTCACGGCCTCACATCATCAGGATTTCTGATGTGTAGGGGATGGACTTCAACATCACGTTCTTAATTCTGCCCTGAAAATTATCGCTCTTTTAAACTGTCTTAGCTCCTGCAGCCTTGGTGCCATTCCCGGAATGTTTTCTTTGAAGCAACACGGAAGAAAATCATTAATTGCCACATTTGCTGGCTGGCCTTTGTGTATTTTGCTGTAATGATGGCAACTATTACCTCTGATGATAAGGTACACGTATCTTAATGGGAGCTTAATTGCTGTTGTAGCACAGGACCCCTGTCTGGAGCTGGACCAGCTCAGAAATCCCTGTCCCAAAGAGCTCAGCTCCGATGGGGATGTGCCATCAACGTGTTCCTGTAGCTTTCTTGCATCTCCCTGGAGTGTTTAGTGATAGAATTCCTGGGTTCTGTTTTGATCAGGCCAGTGACTAAGATATTTATGCTGTAATTGCTGCTTGTTTCTCTCTGCTTGATTACAGCGTGTGCGTGGCGCGAGGAGCAGAAGGTCGATGGCACATGGAGCAATCCCTTGTTTTGGTTCTAATTGGTGAAGCTGTGCAGGGGAAGTGACAAACACCCCTCTGGGAGTCTGGATGAACCCTCAGCTGTGTCATTGTCTCCTGACATCTCCACAGTTCCCTGGCAGGAGGGGGCAGCCGGGTGGGGGTCGGGATCTGCTCCCAGGGAACAGGGACAGGAGGAGAGGGAACGGCCTCAGGCTGGGCCAGGGGAGGCTCAGGTGGGACATCAGCAGGAATTTCCCCATGGAAAGGGTGCTCAGGCCTTGGCAGGGGCTGCCCAGGGAGGTTTGGAGTCCCCATCCCTGGAGGTGTCCCAGGAATGCCTGGAGGTGGCACTCAGAGCTCTGGGCTGGGGACAAGGTGGGCATCGGGCACAGCTCGGACTCGATGACCTTGGAGACATTTTTCAACCTTAATTATTCCATGCTTTTGTGGTTCTATGGTTCTAAGTTGGGTCTTTTTTTTTGGGACATTTTCAGCAGGATTCCCGAGGTTGTTTTTTCTCAGCAGACAGTCCATGGTGGGGCCTGTAAACTTTTGGACCCCGTTTGCTTTACATCTGAATCATCCCCGCCTCTTGAACAAACTTAGCTCCAAATAAAATAGATGGGATGGAGGGAAAGAGAGTTTTCCTCAAAGCCCTGTGTAAAACCATCCCCTGAGACCCTGGGATCTGGGATAATGCTGCAATTCCCGGGTTTCTTCCTGGCCACGAGGTGCTTTGGGCTGGGATCTGCGTGGGAGGAGCTGGAGGGACGGAGCCGCTGCTCGGGGAACGCTACAGTTACTTTAATTGGGACAACTGTGCTCCGGGATTCTGATGAGGCCCGGCGTGTTCATTAGAAATTGATGGTTATTACAATTAATAATACGCTGAAATTAATTACCGGGAAGAAAAATTACGGCCGTGTTGATCCATCCGTGTGAAAGAGAGCAGAGATTCCCTCCGTGGCACTTTCCTCTCTTGCCGTTTGTGCTGTTGTCCAGGAGGTTCCCAGTTAATTCTTGGAGTGACAGTTGGACGTATTTATCTGATGTAATTCATTCCCCTCTGCAGCCCCATCTCCAAACAACAAAGCAGGAGAAAATAACTGCTCAGCCACCCCTTAATCCACCCCGAGTCAAGGCAGAGACGCTCTGAACTGGCCTGACAGGAATGATGAGCGACAGACTGGGGGCCCTGCAGGGAAACCCGGTCCCAGAAACCACCTAATCCCTCTGGATCTCGGTGTCTTTGGTGTCTTTGGAGCTGCTGGAAGTGTTCTGGGGCAGAAGATGTCGTGGGGCTCTTGAGTTTTGTCTATTTATTACGGGGGAATATGTGCCTGAGACCTCGTGAAAGTGGGATTTGATCGGGGTGTGGAAATTCACCCAAAGCAGACAGGAAAGCTGAGGCAGAGGGACTTACCCCATAGGGAAATGTTGAAAGCACTGGGCAGGAAGGAGGCTACTCCCAGAATCATTTTTGGCCTCAATTTTATGCATTTTTTTTTCCACTGTGGACTGATAAAATCTGCCAGCTCTTATCCAGATTTTATCATCAAAAGCAGGGGAGGGTCAGGGCATTCTGTGGAGAGAGCAGTGTCACCTTCAGGACCTGAGCAGCAGAAGACACGGGGCATTCAAAGCACAAAAATGCAAATTCGGGTATTCAGGGATTAATAACTGATCAGCCACAAACAGGGGATGTTTAATTTGGAGGCAAGAGAAGCAGGGAAGGGCCTGGGCATGCTGTGGTGATCTGTGAGCTGTGGGTACCAGGCAGGGGGAAAAGACACTTTTCAGAGGAAGGACAATTGTGATTGAAGTGAATTTGAAGTGAATTTAGGCTGACACTGAGAGGTTTTTCTGCCCACCAGAAATAACACATTTTGGAGACACCCAGCAAACCCCCTGCCCTCCCTGTGTGAGATGGGGAGTGCTCAGGAGGAAGAGGAGCCCAGATCCAGCCACGGATCCAGTCTTCAAGCACCAAAGGTGGGAATTTAAAATCAGTCCCACAACCAGTGGCTTGTCCAGTGCAGGAGCTTTGTTTTTTACCTGGTATTTCCACGGATGGTGAAACTCCTGCAGAACGTACCCAGCCACTTGAGCAATGCTGTGAATGGGAGGAAAAATTCCTCCCCTGGTCCCAGAGGCCCCCAGCTCGTGCCCTCAAGCAGGAGCTTTCATTACCCCCATTTTTTCCCCTTGGGTTACAGCACTGCCAGTGTTGTTTGCAGTTGTAAAATTTTCCAACTCGAGTTTGAAACCCAAACGTTGTTTGTCTCCTTCTCCTTCCTGCGGCTGTGAATTCCTGTGCTCTGGACACAGCTCCCCGTGGGAGCCCACCCTGTCAGGAAACACTGTGGAAATTGTGGGATTGGTTTTGTTTTATTTGTCCTTTGGTTCTAGGTTTTATATTTGTTTCCGATAAATAAGGCCAAGGACTTCCTTCCACCCTTTTCCCTTCCCAGCTGAGGGGTTTGCAAGCTCTGGGTCTGGATGAAAGCAGGTGAAACCTTTTCATTCCAAAGAAAAAATACTGTGGAAGGCAAGAGCAGCCACAAGGATGCCCACGAGTGAAAAAATGGTGAAATGGTAAAAATGGGAAGCACAAGCAGCTTGCTCAGCACATGGAATGTCCTGTGAGCCAGGACTGGCACTCCTGGCAGCTCCTGGGGCAGAGGAGGGCACGAGTTACTCTGCAGTGAGTGTTTCTCTGGAGCAATCTACGCAGAAGGGAAAGCAACAGGGTGGGAAAAAGGAAGAGGTGCAGAGATTTGGGAATGCAGGATTTGCTCCCCGTGTCTCCCCTGAGTTTCCAGATTGACAGGGGCAGGGACCGGAGCTCCTGTAGGGCCCCCAGCAACATCTGTGTTTGTTCTCCCTCGGAGAGCTGGATTTGGGAAGCACCAGGGTGGGAAGGGGCTCGACATTAAGTAAAGGAAGGTCCTCGGTGCCCTGGGATGGAGGCAAAGCTGGGAATTCCTGCTGGAGATGCGGTGATGGCCGGGCCCTGTGAGCCCCAGCTGGTATGGCTGGGAGGCACTTCCCCACCTGCCAGGCACACACAGCTCCACCAGCCACTCAGGGGCTGCTTTATTGGGGTTTTTCCCTTTATTTTCTGGTCTTTCTTTTGTGTTTTTCCTGCCCTGCTCCCCTCGTGGCAGTGGCAGTGAGGGACGGCTCGGTTTAGAGCTTTACTGACCAGAGGAAGCCCTGCTGGGTTCCTCAAAAGCAAAGCCTGGCAGGGCTGCAGATGCAGAGGACACAGAATTATGTGAGGAACGATGGATTCGGCAGCCCTGGGCTACCCTCATCCTGCAGCAGGAGAAGGCTCTGAGGCTTCTCAGGACAGGCAGGTGACTCCCAGAGCCCAGCCGAAGGCTCAGGATGGTTTTCCCTGCGTGGCTCTCCCACCATCGCAGCCTTTTGCCACGGCAGGGGGACCCCTGCAGCAGAACAGGCTGAACCTGGCCCTGGTTCTCCCTGAAAACACAGGTTCAGCATCAAGGACGTGCTTTGGGAGCAGAGGAAACGAGTGCTGCTGCCGAGGGGGTGTGGAAGAGGCAGAGACTCTGACCTTCAGCGCCACGAGCACAAACAGAAATCCCCGCGTGCCATGTTTCTACTTTCATCAGGGCTCTCCAGATGTGCAGGGGCCCCTCTCAGATGCTTGGCAGCGATAACTCGGAACATGTAAATAAATCCAGCGCTGTGTCTCCAGAGATGCCGGCTCCGATGGTGCGGGCTGTAAACGGCAGCATTTGTAGCTCTCATTTACATGATCAGATGGGGAAGGGAAGGCAGCTCGGTAACAAAGGGTGCAGCTGCCTGCCCCACAAACTGGCTCCGAGATCTACAGATTCCCTCACCCCCCGAGGTGCTGGAGTCTTTAATCTCCAGCTCCATGGAGATGCTCCATTGCAATTAGCACCTATGCTCATTACTCCCTCTTGCTCCATTCTTACCCAAAGCCCTCCAGATAAAAGGGGAGACGTTTCAAGCTCAGTTTTCTGGGGCAGTTTCCTACTCGGCGCAGTTTTACCCCGCCTCTCCTTTCTCCCCGGCTCTGAGAATCTCCCAGATTTGTTTGTGGTTTTCATTTTTCACAGGAAGTTCAGACTCTCCTTTCCCTTATTAGGAACGTCTGTAATTCCGTCTCCTACACATCCATTTTGCCATCCTTAAAAAAACTTTTCCTCCACACCTTTCTGCATCCCAGCCCCGGCTGGTTATGATCTTGTTCCCCCACTGGGTGGCTGCTCGTGTGTTTATTTGCAAAACTGGCTGGAGGTCTTTTAGGAGGAAGATATTTTCATTTAATTTCCAGCTGTCCTGGCTCTAAAGAGAGGCAGAAACTTTGCACAAGGAAGATCTGAGGATTTTTTTCCCCCCAGAATCTGACAACAGGAGTTGTTATCTTGGCTCTGCTGCTCTCTCAGCCTTGAGTCTGTTTTCCCAGTTATCAATAGAATCAATCACTGATAAATATCCCAGGGATGCTGGGATCTTGAATGAGGTAGAGCATTTCCAACGTGCAGCTCTCCGAGGCAGAGCTGACTGTTATCATCCAGAGAAAAAATATTCTGGAGGAAGTCCTGGCTCTTCCCAAGAGAGAGGGAATGAAGGGATGGGGATCAATTCCTTTGAACCACAGCCTCCCAGGGGATTTGCATGGCTGCTGCAGATGCTGACTGGGAAAAGGAAGGTCGTTGTCAGTTGGTTTGAACTGGTTTTTGTAGAGGAGAATGGAAAATTTAGAGAGCTCCTCATCCAAAAGAGGTGGAAAACTCCCGATGGCTGGAAATGGGTCAACATCGGGGTGGAAGAAGTCAACAAAGACTTGCTCCAACTTTCATGTGAGTTCCTTTGTGACTGTAACCCCTGTGGGGTGTTCCAGGGATGGGTCAGCTCCCGAGAATAATCCTGGAACTGGTGAATTTTAAGGAGCTCTGATTTTAATTCATATAGTTTAGTTTCTGTGGTTTACATCAAAAGACACCAAAATGCTGGGAAAACCTCCGGAGCGGCCACACCTCAGTTTTGAGCAGGGCAGTTCATTCACACCTCCTCCAGTGCTCTTCCTTTCAAGCTGTAGTAATTGTTTTAATAAACAAAACAGTTTTCATTCGAGAGCATTCTGCCCTTTTAGCTGCCAGTCCCTTACCCTGCCTCCCTACGCTATGAATTGCTTTGGTTTTCCTTCCTCTGTCTCTGTTTTCAGCTTTTTATTGAGTTTGAGATGGGTTTTTTTGGTAATTCAGTCCTTTCTCAGAGACATTCACTGCTCTCAGCTCTCCAAATCCTACAGCTGGACACCCAATGGGGCAGGGAACCCTAAAAACAGAGAATTGCTGTCTACTTACCTGATCTACGTGCACAAATCGACATTTTTATGTGCAAATGCGGCTCCTTAGAGATGTAACTGGTTAGGTGTATATTTAATTTCTCTTTCAAACATTCCGCCAGTTCCTCCTGCCGCTTTCACCTGCTGCAAATTAGGGGGTCAGTGTAATTAAACTGCATCTTCAGTGAAAACTGGTGTGAGCGAGGAGAGAATTGGCTTCGGTGTCTGTGTGCTGTGCTGGGGCAGTTGACTTCGCTGCATATTTGGGATTTTTTCCCGTTCCCAGCGTAGGAAATACCTGCACAAAGCAGGAAGGTGCCACCACCATAGCCCCGCGTGGTGCTGACGAGCGAATTCCAGACGGAGCTTGGAGAAGTGATGATTAATTTCCAGCAGTCCCAGAGAGGAAATTATCCTCGTTAAATCAATCCAGGCGAATTTGTGCCCTTGCATAAAAGGCGGCCTAATTGCCTTGGCGGATTGAGGATGAACTGCAGGACAGTGACAGGAAGTTCACACACGCCTCGCGCTGTCATTAACCATTGCACAAGAGCCTGAAATGTTTACTCACTCGGCCAATAACATGTTTGTGCTCCCTCTTTATTTGGCGTTTTTGACCATCTTTAATTGCAGCGGGAAAGGGGGGAAAACACCCAGCTCGATGCTCTGAATAAACCCTGCCTGCTGCTGCCGGCTCTCTCCCAGATGTTCAGCCTCTCTCGGCCAGATGTTCAGCCCCGGCTCCATGGAGCAAAGATCCGGGTCTGTCTCGGTGCTTGGGAACACCAGGCGAGGTTTGTTGTTATTTCCACCCTGCCCTACTTCGTGCTGTCACTAATCCTGGCCGGGAGCCGGGATGGGGCTGAGGCCGGAGACTCCTTTGGTCACAAGGTGCAGCTTTCCCTCCGCCGAGCCTTTCCCAGGCACGGGGGCAGTGAGACATTTCATTTATTGGCTGTGCGGGGTGATTTACTGACATGGCATTAATCGCACTTAAACTCCCAAGGAGCCCGTGGAGCAGAAAAGCAGCCGAGGAATGAGGCAGCGAGTGTTTGGTGGCTCCGTGACTCAGCGGGTTGCAATTGGGTCATGTAGGGGAAGGAAGGGATGGCCGCTGTCTCTTCCCACTGGGGACAGCAGTGGAGCTGCCTCGGGTTCTCTGTCGGGTGTTAATCCAGGCTGGATGGAGATTTTCCATCCCCCTCTGTCCGGAGATTTGTCAGTGTCCAGGCTGAGTGCAGAGGGTCGTGTGTGGTCCCCGTCGCTTTATGGGACTTGGGTAAACACCCGTGCCTTTGTTACGAGCTGAATAGGAAAGTTAGCCCCAAATTAGCGCTAATGTGAGGTCATTTAACCCTTATGGGAGGTCTTTTGAGAAATCATAATAGAGCCAAGCAGGAGTCAGCCCAGCCACTCACGGACCCTGCGAGACTGACAAAGTGCACCATTATCGTGCTGAGAGGAGGTCAAAAATGTAAATACTCCCAGAGCAGCCGAGCAAACCTTTCCTCCTGCTGGGCTGATCGTTCCCACAACAGGTGCTGCTCCCAAATCCCCGTGCCATGGCTGCAAGCTCCCCGTGTTCTTCCTGCAGGAGAATTAAAAGTGAATGGGAGCCGGGCTGAGCCTCAGCATCTCCCAGAGCAGCGATTTCCTTGACACAATGAAAGGTCAGGGCAGCTCTCGCTCCGGTTTCATCGTCCAGCCCTGCAAACAAGAGCTGTAATTGCCACGGACAATACCCGTGTGCGGCTTGCTCGGGATGTGGAGCAGCCTGGGAGGGAACGGGAGCTCTGACAGGGGGTGCAGACGCTGCTGTTCTCCTTTCCCGGGCACGGATGGGCCGGGCAGGGGCAGATTTTCCAGCTTGCCTTGCCCCTGGGCAGTGGGAACAGCGCCGGTCCTGATGTCTGATGTGGGGTTTGGACACGGGGGGGGATTTTGATTCCAAGCAGAGTCCACCCTGGGTGAAAGCTGTGATGATTTTTGGGATTAAAACTACCTTTAGGAATGAATTCTTCCCTGTGAGGGTGGGGAGGCCCTGGCACAGGGTGCCCAGAGAAGCTGTGGCTGCCCCTGGATCCCTGGCAGTGTCCAAGGCCAGGTTGGATGGGGCTTGGATCACTCTGGGACAGTGGAAGGTGTCCCTGCCCGTGAGAGTGCTGGGAAGAGGACACATTAAAATGTGGGGCACCTGATGGGATCAGAGGAGATGGAGATCGATCAATCCAGACCCCTGGAGCCCTGGAGCCCTTATCTGTGCACTGGGCAAGGGAAGAACTCAGCCTTACCCAGCTGGCTCCTTCCAGTATTAAACCCATTTAAAGCTTCCATGTGGTTTAGATCCACTTTCAATCCAAAAGTCAGGAGAGAAACCTCGGTCCCTCTTTCCTGGTGAAAAGCTGGCTGTGCTTCCCTGAGTGCCAGTGAGCTCTCTAATCCCAGCCTTCTTCCCAGGAGGATTCTCCAGGTTGTTGTTGAGAAATCCTTTCCTGCCAAGCAGTCAGCAGGACCGGAAGCTCCGGATACCTTCCCATCTGGAAAGGCAATCAGACAAAATGCCAAGCCCAGGGGGCAAAATTTCACTCTTGGTGCCAGTCTTGCTTATTACATATCTGGGTTCTGCAGCCTGCTAGACTTTCATCATGTAATTTATTTGCTTCTCAACATCCCTGCAGTTATTAAAAGCACCGTGCTCGGAACTGCCACCCAAGGTTGCTCTAATTGGTACATCTGCCTTTCGGGGCACTCTGGATTGTTCATTTTACAGCCTCCCCCCCAGGCCAGAATTCGATCTGGGTTCCTGGTAGCCAGGAGGGCTGCCCGGGGTCCTTGGGACTCAGGAGATCACAGGACAAGGATCAGATACTGCAGGGATGGGCTCTGGAGCAATGTCAGCCAAATGTCACGCTCGGGTCAAGGGGGAGAATGCCACAGTGCCAGGGGCAGTTTGTCCTTGTGTGAAAGGAAAGGACAATCCCCAGTCCAGGATCTCCCTGGGGAAGGCTCACAGGGCCCTGCACTGCCCTGGCTGGCTTTGTCTCCACTGAAGGTTCAAGGCTGGGCTCCCCAAAGAGCCTCTCACAGGATGGGATTGAGTAGCTGGGAGCAAGGAAAGCTCCTCAGGTCGTGTTGTGTCCCCCATCCGTGGTCCTGGGCAAGGTTAGGAAGTGTAATGCCTTTAATCCCATCCCTGGAATGCGAAGGCAGTGCAGACCTGAGGCAGGGAATATCCCATTCCTGCCCCCTGAGCAGCTTTGGGTGCAGGAACCCAAGTGGAGACGCAGGCAGGCCAGGTGGGAACCTCAGGTCTCATTTCTCTGACTTTTTATTCAAGAATGGATAAAATACGTTTAAATTCTTACACCTGGCATCCTTCATCTGAAGCCAGTCTTCATCTTTCCCTCTCCACTGAGCTCTGAAGGCGATTGTGTTGTCCCAGGTCTGACTCAGATTAGATTTTTCTAATTCATCCTAAAATGATTTCGTTCTATGCTGAAAATCAGAGCAGCAGGCGCTGGTTTCACTGCCAGTGATTAATCCTAAAGCTGCTGTAGGAGCTCACAGGAAAAGGTCTCACTGTCAGAGCCATAAATCCTCCGGGCTCAGGTGAAATCAGAGCTTCCTTTTGTGCCTTTTTAGGACTCAGCCGTGCTTGGGTTTTGGCCAGGAGCAGCAGTTCCTGCTGCAGCGGAGACAGGGTTTGTGCTGGTGCAGCCTCATTTGTTTGATCTCGTTTCAAACTGGGGTAAAAATGCATTGCTATAAGTCACATCTCCCCCAGTGGTTTGCGTGGGTGAGGAGACACTCAGGGTAGGCAAATTCTCCTCAGACTCGCATGAAATTACTCCCAGTAGGGTCAGGGCTGCGAATCCCATGAGAGCCCCGGGGGTGGCTCCAGTCCAAGGGCTCCATGTGGGACTGCCCAAACAGGCCCCAGGAACGGGCTCAGAGGTGCTGGGAGGCAGAGCCCAGGCACAGGGACACGGAGCAAGCGGAGTTTGGGGCTCCTGATTCCCACTGCAGGGCCTCGGAGACAGCCCGTGGCAGCAGATCCTCGGAGTCCACAGCTTCCAAAGGGCAGCTCCGATCTCTGTGACGGGGACAGGACCCTGGGAACGGCTGGAGCTGGGCCAGGGGAGGTTTAGGTTGGGTTTAGGGAAAGGTTCTTCCCCCAGAGGGTGCTGGGCACCGCCCTGAGGCTGCCAGAGCTCCAGGAGCATTTGGACACCTCTCCCAGGGTGGGATTGTTGGGGTCCAGGAGCTGGAATCCACGATCCTCCATCCCTTCCAGCTCGGGGTATTCCATGGTTCTACCCTTCCTGAATGTCACTGATGCAGATAAATCAGGGGTTTTCCATTCTCAAGAGTCCCACCTGGCCATCAGTGCCTGGGATTTGGGGGCTACAGAACTGTGGGGAAAACACGACAGCGTCAGCTCGGAAGGGAGGCAGGTTCTCAGAGCATGGAGTAAAAGAGATTGATTGATTGATTGATTGATTGATTGAAAAAAGCCCAAGCAGCAGCTGGTTTTGTAAGAGGCTGTGCTTCTTGCAGGAGGCATTTTCTCTGAGGAAGGAAAATCCCCAGGCCCCGAGGGCCAGCAGCTCCCGTGTGCTCCCTGCCACCCAGGACATTCTTGGTGCATCTCTGGAAATGTTGCAAAATACCTGTTATTTTTCCACTCCATGGGATAACTGGTACCTTGCAGTGAACTTTCTCTTAATCCCACAACAACAACCTGCCCCGAGAAGCAAATTCCAGCCCTGCAGAGGCTGGAAAAACTGAATTTACCTTCTGGATTTGCTGTGCAGGAAGGCTCCTGGGTTTGTACGTTTGACCTACATGCTGGGCAATCCAAAAACAATCCCATAAGTTCCTACAGGCTCGGGTTAGATTTGTTATCTGAGCAGGCGATGCACTGATAGGATTTGGATTTAGGTTTCATTTCAGATGGGAAGATTTTTCACTGCAGATGTTGGATTCTGGCCTGGCCAGGAAGACGAAGCAACAGGAGCAGGTCGAGTGAGTCAGAATTAAGTGGGCCTTTATTTGGTATCAAATATGACAGACAGGTGCCAGCGAGGAAGCTGAGCTTGCCCACTACCAGAGGGTGGAGCAGATGGGTATCTGGGGCTCCTTCTCTCCTCCAGAGCCACGGGGAGGATGTTTGGGAGGGAGGATGCTGGGGACAGACGATGCTGGGGGAGTTTCAGCTCTGGCAGGAGCCATCGGAGCAGAGCCCGGGTCCCCTCCAACTTTTGGGCTCTGGGGGAGAGGTGTCAGAAGGAGATGGGCTGAGGGGTGTGGGCTGGGATACTGGGCTGGGATTGCCTGGATCACACCTGGTGCAGGGCTGGAGGCTCCTGCAGTGGGGATGGAGGGGCTGTGCAGCTGAGGGGGGGCTGGAATGGCTCCAAAGGTCCCAGCACTCCCTGACAAAGCTTCCCCTGAGCTGGGCCCAGCCAGAGCCACTGGCTCCTCGTGCTGTCACACAAAGGGGACACTGCAGCAGCTCCCTCGAACCAGGAGGTAAAACCCAGAAGTTGAAGTTTCCCCATTCTCCAGCCCAGAGCTGTTAATTTTCACAGGAGGCTTCAGCCCTGCGGGCTTTGCTTGGGCTTCCCTGCATCGTCCCCACGCTGTCCCTGCATGGTTTTGGGGGGGCTGGTGGCTGCAGGTGGGCAGGACAAACCTGGAGCCCCTGGGGGGAAGGAGCAGGACCAACATTGGGCTGCTCCCAGGGGATTTTCCAAGGGAAATCCAATCTCTCAGTGCCTGTCAAGAGCTGAGAACTCCAAGGACCTGGAGCTTGTCCCACGTGGGCTCGGCCAGGAGCTGGGGCTGCGCTCCCTGAGCGGTACCAGGACAGCTCTGACTCACGCAGGGCCTTTTGGGCTTTCCAGTTTCCTCACTGGGAACGAGATTCAGTTCCCACAGGTGCTGTCCCCAGCCCCTGCCCAGCCTCTCCCCTCCCTCTGCCTTTGCCTTTCATTTGAATGCTTCGAGAGCAGGGGGTGTCTCCAAACCAGGCCTGGGATCCAAGCTCGGAATCCCAATTCCAGGGACAATTTTAGAGTCAAATCAAGATTGCGGAGCCAACTTCTTCCTCTTCTCTACAAATAATCGGGTCCCACAGCTGTTTTCTCAAGCTGTTGTGGGAAAGTCAGCTCCTGCAAAGTGCTGAGGCAGAGAAAGGCAGGATGACTTCTGCTGTGTGCCCATTCTGGCCACCCCAAAACATCCCCGTGTCCAGTATCCCACGAGTGATTCAGATGAGTAATGACAGGTGTCGAGCTGAAGTGAGAAATAATTAGAATTTGCAGGGCTTTGATGAGTCCAGCACTGACCAGCACAGCACTAATGTGTCCTGAGCCCTGGTTCTGCTTGCAAACCGCAAGCCAGGTCCTTGCTAGGTGGAGGATTGGCTTTAAAATTGCTTCACTTTGTGGGGTGTGCGAGGGAGTTATTTTCCTTTCTGTCTCTTCATTCCTCAGCCTGTAGGAATTGGGGTTTGAAGCGTTTTGCAACGATCCTGAAGGACGGAGATTTTTGTGTAGAGAACACTTTCACATGATGGGATGATTACAGGAAGCCAGGCTTGAAGAGGCAACTAAATAAACTAATAACAGCAAGTATCAGCAGATTTGAGATGAAACCAGGGAGGCTGGCAGGGCTGAGATGTTATTAGTTCCAGATGTTGCTCACAGATAAATATCTCTGGCCTGAGCTTTTCTAATTACCAACAGAAACTGAGCTGTCACGTAAAGATGCCTCTCAAGGCTCCCTGAGCACATTCATTATAGTCCAGGGAGGACTGATATCCATTCACATTTCCTTGTTTTTCATTTGTTACTTAGGAATTTGCTGCGTGAAATCCCATTTCTGTGCTGAGCTCAGATTTAATTGGGACCCAGTGCTGGGTGAGGGGAGCAGACACAGGATCCAGACCCTGGGTGCTTCATCGGGAGCCTGAAGCCGAGCCCAGCTGTGCTGCTGGGATCTGCCACGCTCCTGATAAGGGTAATTTATTCTGAGCAGCCCAGGACACCTCTGCCAGTGCCATTTCCATATCTCTGCTCACCCAGGGCTGATTAACGAGGAGTGGAGTCAACTGAGGTACCCGAGACCAAACTCATCTCTGCTGCAGCGTCACTGGCTGACATCAGATAACTTCCCGAGGGGAGGCAGCTTTGATCAGGCTGCAGCAGTGGGGGAAATGGTTGGGAGCAATCCCTGATGTTTTGCATCTGGTCCATTTTCAAAACTGTTTTCATGTTTCAAAGTTTCTCTCGGGGAGGAACGGCAGCACCGAGGGAAGTGTGGGCCCAGCCCTGAGCCCTTCCTGGTGCTGCTGGCATCACTGACAGCACCTCCTGCTCCTGGCAGGGGGATCACTGCGGGGGAATCCAACTCCTGGTGCTGCTGGCATCACTGACAGCACCTCCTGCTCCTGGCAGGGGGATCACTGCGGGGGAATCCAACTCCTGGTGCTGCTGGCATCACTGACAGCACCTCCTGCTCCTGGCAGGGGGATCACTGCGGGGGAATCCAACTCCTGGTTTTTTCCAGGAGGAAATGTGCTTTTGTGTTTGGAGTTGCAGGTGCGAGGCAGCCGATGGAAGCCCTGTGAGCTGGCTATGTGCTCCCTGCTGGGTGCTGGGGTTAGAAAACACAGTTTCCTCGGAGCCAGGCCGAAATCCCCGGTAGAAAGGACAGTTCTCCTCTGGGAAACCTTCCCCCGACTCCTTCCCTGTGCATATTTGTAGCTGAACATCACAGGAAGCCTGGGCAGCAGATTGGGCTGGAATGGGGAACATCCTTGTGACATCTCCAGCCGGCTCCCTCCCCTGACAGCCTGGACTGGGACGGCCACTTCCCACTTTGCTGCTGGGTTTGGGGTGACAGGTGTCAGGTCAGCGCCAGGGAGAGCACAGGACGGGCTCAGGGCAGAGAATGCCGAGGAAAAGTGAAGCTTCTTCCAGCAGGAGAAGGTGGCTAGGCTGGGGAGAGGGGGTCATGTTTGTTTGTTTAACTGGAGCTGCCTGCCCTGCAGTCCCTGAGCTCGGTCAGTTGTTTGCAACCCAAACTCGTTACTGGGTGAGAACTGGTAGAACTCGCTAAGGACAACAGGAATTTTCCTATAGCCCCCTGGGCTACAACAGATAATAACAAACTGCCCTGACTCTATTAAAAAGACATTTAAGCATCGGGTCATGTTGTTTAGTGGTACTGGGATCCAGCAGAGCCAGCTGGATTCCCAGGAATCCTGCAGATAGAGGCTGGAAAACGGCAGCTGGGAAAGGGCCAGTGAGGGGTTTGTCCTTCTTGGTTTCTCCAGAATGCCAAATCCTCCTTTCCCTCATCCTCATCGTTCCCCTGATGACACTGTAGAGGCACTTGTGGAGCTCTGCTGTGCCTGTGCTGCACAAACAGAGGGAAGGGCTGAGCCTTGCAGCCCAATGAAGTTTTGGTTCATCTTTTTGTTCTGCCTTCCCAAGGAAAAGGCTCTGGGAGACGCGGGGTGTCTCGCTGGGAAAGATGATCTGGTTTTTGGATATCAAAGGTTTTCATGGCACAAGGTGTGTTTTTTGCTGGAAAAGCACCTGAAGCAGCCCCAGCTCACTTTAACCTGCTCCAGGCTGCTTCCTCTTGCTGCGTATTAATTGCTGAAGTGTTTTAATAACCTTTGGTCAAAGACAACTGCAATTCCTGGCACATCACAGGACAACTGGAGAGGATGTTTGACAGCTGTCAGTGGGAAAAGCCGTGTATCCTAAAGGGATTAGAGTCCTCCCTTTGAAGTTCCTTACGAGTTACACAGCAAAGAAGCCAGGCTGGGAACGGGGAGCGTGGATCGGCTGAGGCGAGGTCACACCACAAATCGGCGGCGGAGGGAGAAGTAGGAACATCGGGATGTCAGGGCCACGGGGCCACGCTGCACCTGGGATGAGTTGAACCTCCTGGGGCAGCCCTGGCTGGCTCTGCAGGGCCAGAGACCCTCTGGGTGATGCTGTCTCCATCCCGGAGCTGCTGCTGCGTCCCTCACGAAATGCAGCTAATCCCAGTCTGGATGTTTAAAGAGGGTTTAACAAGCCAAACACGAGAGCAACCCTGTTGCCTTAGAGAGGGTGTAGCTGTGAGCAAAATTTGGCCCTCTCTTTTAAACTTTGCAGTTTGTCTTGACTGCTGCATGCTTTATTTTTAGAGCATCATAAAAGGCTTTTGTTCCAGGGTATATTTAACAGGGGAGTGGAAGGGGAAGTGGGAGGGTTTTGTTCACAGAGAATGTATCTCTTGGTCTCTTTCTTCTATCCCACCCCCTCACTAGATACTCTTGGAGGGTGGAGTATAAATGAAAAAAGAGAGAGAAAAAAAAAGAGAGAAAATAATAATTAGAAATACTGAAATCATAGTCAAAGGGATTGTCTGGGCGTCCAGGCCTCGAGGCCTCCGAGGCACCACAGAAGTCACATTATCACAAAAAAGACACGAAAGGTGCCCAAGAGGATGGAAGAGGCAGGGCAGGGATGGTCCTGTCTGGCAGGAGCTGCTGGAGGCAGCAGTGCCCAGTGACAGCACCCTCCCTGCTGCTCTGCAAAGGGCCGAGCCTGAAGAGCTGAACCAAATCCAGAGGTGGCACAGGACACCTTTCCCTGAGACAAAACCTGGCCCTGCTCAGCTCTGCCAGACACATTTCTCCCTCTCTTTGTCTCTTTTCCCCGCAGAGGTCGGAGCCCTGTCCTTCCCCTGCACGCTCTGGCTCTGGCAGTGTTTTCTCCTCCTTCACTTTTGTTGCTGGAGTCTGTAAAGTCTCATTGTGAGGTTGGAAGAAACTCGGAGATGCCCCGAGGGGATGTTGCAGCTCTGCAATACCCAGAGCCAGTGAAATGCTCTCTGCCTGGACGGGGTAAAGGACGAGGGCTCAGAGCTGCCGCTGTGGGCACCGTGAACTGGGCAAGGCTTCATTAATTTGGAGATGCAATCAGAGCATTGATCAACTGCTGCCACAACTGCCTGAGATTAGTGCTTTCCTTGGCTTAACAGGACACGTCCCTGCCCGGGGCAGGGGCTTGGGACTGGCTGATCTTTAAGGTCCCTTCCAACCCAAACCACTCTGTGATTCTCTGTGGGTTCTTTCAGCTGACTTTTGGCTGTTGCTGTCCCCTGCCCCTGGTGTTCTCCAGCAATCCCCAAGTGGAGTTTGCATTGCTCCAGAGCCTTGGTTTTCCTTCCCAGGAGCAGCCTTTGCCCAGCCCCTGGATCCCTGGCAGGCAGGATTCCCCCAGCAGAGCGGGGGGCTCGGGCAGAGCCCAGCCCAGCACGTCCTTATCAGCAGATACCCCACGGTCACCCCTCGCCTGAGCCAGCAGCCAGGGAGGCGTTGGAGGGTGTTGTACCCAAATTAAAGAGCTCTGTGCTCACATGTGCCTGTGTGGACACGACTCCTGCCCGCCCCGCTGGGCTGGGAGCCCCTGTGTCCCCAGGGAGAGCCACACTCGCTGCTGGGTGACACCTCTAAAGCTGTGACACCTCCAAAGCCGTGCTCAGCAGCGGGCCAGGAGCTGAGCGGGGCCGGCAGCAGTGAGTGAGACACGATGGGGGGTGAGAACGAGGGGTGGAAGCTTTTCTTTTTCCCTTTGTTTTAAGGCTTGTATCAACTTGCCTGGTAAAATCCTCTCCTGCCTTCCAAATCCAGTCACCGTGAGTCACCGCTGAGCCCATCCTCTGCCTCCTCATTGCAACACGGATGACAGAAACCATCCAGCAAGAGGGCTTGAATCCCTGATGAGTTTTGTTCTATTGCACAAACCTTTTCCCCGTTCGCAGGTGAGTTGCTGCAGAGGTGTTGCCCGGGTGGTATTCCCGCAGCCCGATTCCCAAAGTTCCCGCTGGAATAACGCTCAGTGGGGAAAGGTTATCCCAGAAAGGTATCCAGAGTAGTGCAAGGGTTCCCTGAGCCGGGATATTTATGGAATTACTTGGTACCTAAAGTTAGGGGGGGTTAAGGTTGGTTTCTTAAAGTTTGTTTGTTAAAGTTTATTTCTTAAAGTTCACTACTTAAATTTCGTTTCTCTCGTCTCTGGAGTGAGCGGCTGAGAGAAGGTGAGGACAGGCAAGGAAGGGTTTTCCTGTCAGTACAGAACGAGAGGAAACGTTCTCCTTCCCTGATTCATTCCTTCATAAATACACGTATTTTGCCAGCCTATTTATCTATAAAGAAACAACCCCCAGCTCCATAAAAAACTCCATCTCCTTGGCATCGCATGCGATGGAACAACATCCACCAAACTGAAACTCATTATCCCCGCGATGAATCCCTGATCCCACCCCCTTTATCCTCTCCTCGCCGCGGGGTTTTTCCCTCGCTGGCCGGCAGGGACAGGGTTACGCTGCACCTGTCTGGGTGTACCTGTCCCAGGGCACCTGTGCCGGCAGCCAATCCCCGCGCTGCCGCCCCACCTGTGCGAGCCCGGCCGCGCTGCTGCCATAAATCAAACACCTCGCAGGCAATGTCTGTCTGAGCGGCCGCCCGGGACAGCGCTCAGCGGGACTCGCCGCCTCTGCCCCTTCGGACACCGCGGAAATATGTCCAATGACCTGGAGTAAGTGGGAGTTTATTCTTCTTTTCTCTTTTCCCGCTTTTTCTCGCTGAATGAGATTCCCCGGTGGTTCCTCTGCCTGTCCAGCTGTTGGTAAGGGGAGTAAAGAATGGGATGGGAGCGTTTTTCTGATTTTTCTGTGCCTGCCTGAGCTGGCGCTGCTCTGGGGAGGAATCGCTTCTTAGCGTTTTTTGGGGTTTTTTTAGGATGTTAAAAAAAAAAAAAAAATCACAATCCTGGTTACTTTTTTATGCCCAGCCTAAAACTGGCACATGGGGTTTCTGTCTAGAGGCGAGTCTGCTCTGCCTCTGTCCAACAAAATCTAACAGGAGCTACAGGAATCTGGTTTATTTTTTATATCTATTAATATGAGAAAATAACTTCCAAAGTATTTACCAGTCTCTAGTTTCTAGGGGTGGGGATTGTTGTGTGCTGTTCTTTTTTGTTGTTTTTGTTGGGGTTTTTATGGGTTTTTTTCTTTGTTTGTTTGTTTGTTTGGGTGGAGGTTTTTTTCTTTCTTTGAGTTTTTTGTTTGTTTTGTTTTTTGTTTTTTTATTTTGTTTTATGGTTTTTTTCCCCAAGTAAATGGATTCATACTGTGACCCCATCAAAGAATTTTTTTTTTTTTTTTTTTTAATAAGAAAAAGCTTTTAAAACCTATTGATCCCGTATAACTCTCGATTCTAATTTTGGCACCTCTGAAATATTTTGGAGTTTTGGGTGCAATTTTTTTTAGCACAGCACCTCGTGCCTCGCACCTCTGCAATAAAAGCAAACGAGTGTCCGATTGTTGGGACGGGGTGTAGGGAGGGCAGCGGGGACAGTGAATAAAGCTGTGAGTGAGTGCTGCTGTCAATCGGTGCTAAATGCCAGCCCAGCCTAGAACCCTGCGTGAAGGATTTGTGTGTAAAAATATTCATCGAGAAACAGAAATAGAAATGTAAACGTAGCGATCTGGTGCTCGGAAGGTGTTTTTTGGGAGAAACCCGCACGCCCGTGTGTGTTTACACGCCTGCCAGAGCTGCTGTGTCAGCCACTCTCCTAATTAAGAACCCCGAAAAGGCGCAGCAGTAATTATTACATTCTGTGAATAGTGGGATCGATCTGCTCGCATTCATTGAGAACCTGCGACTGAAGGTTTCTCTTTCTGAAGCTTTTTTTTTTCTGGGGTAATTTCCGGGTGATGCTTTGGTGAGTTTGAGAGCGAGCGCATGTGTTTGGCTCTCGGAGCGCACGGAGCGTGTGAGCGAGCGTGCGATTGATGGATTTATCGCTAATTACGGCCCGGGGAATTACACGGCTGCCTGAGTGCCCTCGCTAACGGGCTGTTAACCCCTGAGCCCTGCCAGGGGAGGGGAGCCGAGGGAGCAGCACCGCTCTGCCCTCCCCATCTCCGCTCCAGAGGCTGCTCCGGCCCCCAGCACAGAGCCGGGGCCGGGCTGGGTCGGGTCACCCCTGAAAGCGAAGGGCTCCGTGCGAGGTTTTTTCCAGAAATGGATCCTTTGGGAGGATCCTTTGGGAGGACACGTCTGCAGATGTGTGAAAATTCCAGTTTAGTTCACCGGGGGAATGAATTCCCTCGGGAGGAGCGTGTGGCAGCCCCGTCCCGTGCCCGGGCAGGGGACAGGGGCGGGCAGAGCCTGGGGGGAACATTTGGGATCGCGATGGGCCTGGAGCACCTCGCCGAAAGCTCCCCGGGGCTCCCGACAGGAGATAAGGGAGCTGGGAATGCCGTGGGACCGAAGGAATAGGGAAGCGTTCAGCCCCGGGTTTAGTCTGGGGGGAAAAGGTGTCAGAGGGGGGGAGGAACCCTGGGAAGAGGCTGCTAAAGCCCCTCAGCGAGCAACGGGGCTCTAAGGAGCTGCGAACTTGGGGATAATCACCGGGGTGGAGAGCCTCAGGCACCGGGAGCAGCTGCGGAGGCTCCGGAGCGGTGTCGGTGCCCCGCACGCTGCTCCTTACACCCCCCAGCCTGAGCCGTGAACATCTGCCCAGATGTGGCCGATGTTGAGGAGCTGCGAGATCCCCCACGGGCTGCTCCTGTCGCCCGAAATGACGGGGAGAGGAATCCCACCTTTCCCTTCGGGACTTTAATTTCCCAGCGGGGGCTGGGAAGGGACCAGCGTGGCATGGGAGAGGGAGATGTTTTGCCTATTATAAAATATTCTAACTGCTGATTTCCATAAGTCTTCTAAACTGAACCTGTGTCTAACTCTGCCGTGCGTGGGCTGCAAGGAGTTAACCAGGAGTTACTCCCAGTTGTGGTTTTGTGGTCGAAACCATGATCGCCAGAAGCAAATTTTTGTCATGCATAAGGTGTGTTATTAAAACTTGAGTTATGCTCCTGGTGAATGAAAAGTTAAAGCCCTTTTATAAAATCCTGGCAGCAGAGCACACAAGGGATAACCGTGCTGCAGCGAGGGAGGCTGGCTCGGAGTTTTATTTTATTATTTTTTTTTAAAAAGTTATGTAAAGAGAAAGAGAGATTTGTAAATTAAAGAAACAACAATCAAATAACTGCTATGCAATTCCCAACAAAGGAGTGAAAGCCCTCTGAATAAACTCCAGACTCAAAGCAGGAGTGAATCAACATTTGCACAGTATCTCTGCTTTGATGTTTTGGGTCACATTTTTGGCTGATTGGTCCACGGGAATGATTCCAGGGAAATTTGCAGAATAAAGACAGTTCCTCTGAGGAGGAGGAGGATCTGCTCTGGCTTTGTTCCGGCTGGGGTTTGAATTGTTGATCGGTGTTAAGTATTCATCCAAAAATGCACTTGTGCTTGGGTTGCACCTGCCAGCCCTTGGGATCAGCTGGTGGGCAGGGACAGGGAGCCTGGAGTTGGGTGTGCTCAAGGAGGAAAAAGGTGACAGCTGAAAAATGTTAATCAGTGGAACTCATTATTGAACACGAGATTATATTCCATTGCTCATAGCCAAGCTTTCAAGGCTTGGAAGATGAGAAATGTGGGAGAGAGTAGGGTTAGGTGGGATATTGGGAAGGAATTCCTCCCCTGTGAGGGTGGGGAGGCCCTGGCACAGGGTGCCCAGAGCAGCTGTGGCTGCCCCTGGATCCCTGGCAGTGTCCAAGGCCAGGTTGGACGGGGCTTGGAGCAGCCTGGGACAGTGGGAGGTGTCCCTGCCCATGGCAGGGGTGGCACTGGATGGTCCCTTCCCACCCAAACCACTCCAGGGTTCTGTGATGGTTCATTTCTTGTCCCTTTAGCTGTTCTGGCTGTAGCTCTGATTATGGGGGATGAGGCTGATCCAAAACCCATCCCTGTCCCTGTTCACACCACGAGTGCTGAGAGCCCCAGAGCAGCTGGCACTGACCCAGAGCCTCCTGCTCCGTCCACTTCTTGTTTCTTGTCACCCCTCTGCCTTGGCAGTGTGAGCTCTGCAGAGAAACCTGGGTTTATGGGGCCTGCAATGGGATGAATCAGGTTTGCTTGGCAAAAACATTGGTTGGAGCACGTCGTGCTGGGGTTGGTTTTTTCTATGGAACAGCAAAGCAAAGGGCTGCTGCCCCTGGGCCCTGCTGTGCTCACAGGACACTGAATCAGAGCACGTGCAGGACACGGGCAGAGGGCCCCTCGTGGAGATCTGGGCAGCTGAGATTGTTCCAGGTGAAAAGTCCCTCCAGGATGGGAAGAGAGAGGGAAAACCACAGGGGGAGAGCCCACCCTGGCTGTGCCTCTGCAGGGTCCGAGGTGCAGCTGGGGGAGGAAGAGCTGCTGGCAGAGCACGGAACAGGAACGGGGCAGGGGAGCAGCTGCTCCATGTGAGGCTCCTGTCAAGTGTCCTGCCCTGGCACAGCTTCCTGGAGCCTCTTGGGCAACAGGATCCACCTCTCCCACCTTCAGCAGGGCACAAACCCCGTGCCAGGTGTGAGCTCAGGCAGTGGGGAGACATTGGCACATCCCAGCCTGAAGTGGGGGGACCCAACTGTCCCGAGCCTGAGCACAGAACTCTGGGCTGGAAACCTCCAATCTCTGCTCCCTCATTGTCTTGCTGCTTCCTTGGGAATGTGTGACATCTCTGTTGTGTCACTGCAGCCGCCTCTGGCAGGGTGTGCTGAGGGAAGCAGAGAAATGGGAGTAAAACTGGGCTCGGTTCTCAGCACAGACAGCCCATAACAGCTGATTTCTGGCTTTAAAAAGCCACATCACCTGAAGAGCACTAAAAAAGAAACAAATTCTGTTGCAGTTATGGCTACCACTGGTGGGTTTTTAATCCAACTCTTGTAAAACTGTGATTTATTTTTTAAATTTAATTTTATGTGGAAGTTATAGCTCTTGGAGTTAGTGAATATACAAGAATTACCTGTGTAATCTTCCTTTTGGTGGGTGAAGGACTGGGAGCTTCAGTGCAAAGTGTGGTGTGTTGGTGAGGTGAAGGTTTGTGTCCAGGAACAGCTGTACATCAAGTTCTTTATCTGTCCACAATGAAAATGGGAATGGTAGTGACGTTCACAGCAATATTTCAGCAGTGCCAGGTGGCAGCAGATGCTCAGGGCCTGGTTTTGTATCTCCCTTTGGAGTCAGATATCCCTGAAACTCAGGACACCCCAAAACGGAACCATCTGACATCAGAAACTGCTTCTGGAAAAAAATCAGCCTCAATTCCTGAACTGCAGAGGGGTTCTGTGCTGTAATTTGTTTTGTTAGGCAGGGGAGGCACTAAAGCAGGGCTGGTTTGTGCAATGGGATGGGGTGGGTGGATCCCTCCAGGGTGATGTTATCGGCTGCAGCACAATCCCAGCCGGAGTCCCCCACACACCACAGCCCGGATTGTCTCAGGAGCCCTCCAGGCTGCAGAGGCAGGAACCAGCCCAGTGCTGCTGAGGTTTACAGAAATATCCCAGAGGTTGGGGCTGGTTCTGTTCTCTCATCTCTGCTGAAGAGCCCAGGATGAGGCATTTTAGTGTCAATCCCTGTCCTCGGGTGCTGCTGTGATAACACAGAGCTACAAAAGCAGCAGTGAGGCTGCTGCGAGGAAGGGCGAGTATTGAGCTGGTTTGGGGGTTCTGCTCCTAAAGAGCTGCGGGTGACCCGAGAGGGGGAATCCCTGCACATTCCCCTGGGAGGTTTGTCTGGCTCCACCACGGGCTCAGCCTGCAGAGCTTTGCAGCTGAATCTGCTGGAGAGAGGGTGGGGGATGCACCCCACCACACCCCACCAAGGACTCCCCACCGAGCTCCACTGGCTGGCATCCACTGAGCCCCTTCCCAAAGGTGTTCACAGTGGCCCCTTTCCTTCCCATCCCAGCCCTGGCACATTCCCAGGGGGTGCCCAGTGCTGGGCAGGGCCCAGGCTGGGTGGGATGGGAGACCTGGATCCCACCTGTGCCACACAGGCCACGGAATCCGGGGAGAGAGGAGCTCCCGTGCTGCCTGTGGGTGAAACGTTGTTGGGAATCTTTGGTTGGCTGTGCCAGGTTAACCCCGGGCTGAGGGTGCTGCTGAAATGCCCCTGCACGAACCCAGTGACAGAGGCCACATTGTCCCCCAGCTGCCAGAGCAAATATCCCAGTCCCGTAGGCAGTGCAGGCCAGGGGCCACGAGGTGGATTCTGGTCTCCTGGGCCTGGGGATTGACACCGTGTTGTACTTGGCACCCCGGCTGTGTTTTTCATCGTTAGTCTGTGTTTATTGTGTTTCTTTCTGTGTTTTTTTTTTGCCCTGGTTCTGTCTCTGTTTGGATTTTTGCCTGGCTGTGTGAGTGGGCCGGGGACAACGCGCTCGCTGCTGGCCGTGCTGTCACCTCATCTTCAGGTGTGCTTGGTTATTAAACCTGCAAAGAAATTACAAAATCAGGACTTAGCTGAGAAGTTTTGCTCCAGTAACGAGGCCACTCGGTGGGATGCTGCTCTTCCTGACAAAGGTTTGCAGGCTAAAATCTCTGCCCCAGAAAGCAGCTGCTGGCCTTGCCCTCTCCAGGGCAGTGCTGATCCTTCCCTGTATCTCTGACAAGGACTTGGGGAGCACCAGGGTTATTTCAAGAGGGAGGAGAGTGCAATGCCCAGACCCAGAGGGATGAAACCCCACAGTAGCTGCCTGGGGCGTCCCTGAGCTCCTCGGGGCCGGGGTCTCTGTTCTGTGGCTCCCAATTCCTGCTGCTTTGACAATGTGCTGCTGCTCTGTAGCCACCAGCACCTGGCACGGCCAATATTTAGGTTGGAGGCTTAATCAGTTGTAGGGGAGAGAACAAAGACAGCAACACAAAGCTCAAAGGCCGGCAAAGCCTCCCACAGAAACCCAGCAGAGGCAGAAGGGATACAAGAAGGAATACAAGGGTTCTTTCCTGCTTGGCTGACGTCCCCGCCCAGACCCTTTGGGCACGTTCTC
Source organism: Mohoua ochrocephala (assembly GCA_013398855.1). NCBI lineage: Eukaryota > Metazoa > Chordata > Aves > Passeriformes > Acanthizidae > Mohoua > Mohoua ochrocephala. Next base: position 35,134 of record VZTA01023098.1, on the reverse strand, counting down.
CTGTTCCAGCATAGCCCTGAGTGTTTATTCATCGCCAGGAGAAATCGGGGAAACAGAGGTGGGGTGGGCTGGAGCGGGAAAGGGGCTGGGATCACCTCGTGTCACACTCCCGACTGTTTGGAAACAAACAGGCTGCTCCCTTCCCCAAATCCTGCTGGGCTCTGCTCTGCTCCGCACGTGGCCCGAGGCCCCAGCACACGCAGAGGAGGCTGCGGGTCCCAGCCTTCGCTTCCCTGGCCTGGGAAAGGAGCTCTGGCTTTGCCAAACACAGCAGGGAGCTCGGAATGGGCAAACACGGCCCGGCCACGTGCAGGGAGCATCACAGGCAGCGAGGACAGCAGAGTTCAGGTGCGTTTGGATGTGGGGTTGGGTGTCTCTCTCCTGCAGCTGTGCCTCACAGGGGTTGCTGATGGGATCTGCTCTGGAGTGCTGTGGGAGCGAACTGATGGACGCTGTCCTGTAGGTCCTGATGTCAAAGAGGTGCCTCAGGCACGTCACCACATCTGCTTATCTCCTCAAATCACCCTCTCTCCTCAGACACCGGGTAGCCCTGGTGACCTTCTGCAGGAGGGTCAGAGCAGGGCTGACCTCCCTGGGTGAGTAAATGGGGTGGATGGTCCCTGCCCTCCCCTGCAGGGTGGGTTCTGGGGGGATGCACTGGCCCCAGTCACACAGCCCAGTGCCTGCCAGGGATCCCATGGACTCTGGGACAGAAACAGAGAGGAATTAAAGTGCAATTCCTGTCATTTGTGCCAGTCCTCAGCTGGGTGAATCCCAGGCTCGCTGGGACCAGTGCATGGAGGAGCTGCTCCGACTTCCAAGGCCTCTGCAGGTTCTGAGCACCTCAGGGTCCTGCCTGGAGCTTTTTATGCCAGGCCGAGGGCAGGGCAGGTTTCCCACTGTGCCTTTTGCCATGGTTTCTCCCAGCAGAGGTGAGGGGCAGGGAGGCAGAAGGGAATCACACAAGGAATGCTTTAGTTGAGGGAGAATAAAGCTCCAAAGCATTTCTCCTCGTAATATCCGTGCTTTTTGAAGCTCCCCAATGCTTTGCTGCTCCATCCCTCCCCGCTGTGTTTATCTCTGCTGATTCCGAGTGCTAGGGGCCGAGTCTCACGCTGACATCGAGCTCTGCCGAAGCCCATTCTTCCTTGAGAAGATGGGATTGAGAGCGGCTGAGGATTCCTGTCCAGGCAGGACTGAACAGCCCCAGCAGCGAGCGCTGAAACCTGAGTCATTCCCATCGCCCGCTCCGAGACAGCGGCGGCACTGACAGGGAGGGAGGGAGGGAGGGAGGAGGGAGAGAGGGCTGCGTGAGAAACCCTAAAGACAACGAAACTCCCCAAACACCTGCTGGAGTTTCAGGCGCGGGGTGAAACCGGGGCTGGGGCTCGGGGGAAGAGCAGCGGGCTCGGTGTCCCCGCTGTCCCCGGTGTCCCCCAGCGCCGCTGCCACGTGGGCACGGAAAGCAGCGGGAATTGGGAGCCTCGGGCCACCGGCAGGGCTGGTCCAGCGTGTGCAGCTCGGGTGTGGAGGGAAAAGCAAAGTGTTCCTTAAGGAAAAGGTGACAAGGACAGCAGAGGCAGCTCTTGGTGGCCTCGTGGAAAAAAAAAAATTCAGCTGGAATTCCTGAACTGCAAACGAATTCCGGGCTGTAAATTGGCAGGGGAGGCACCAGAGCAGGAGTTGGAGCCAAGGAGAGCTCTGGAGTCTGATCCAGGAGCATCCCACGGCCATCCCTGCCCGGTTTGATGTGTATTTGATGCAGGGGGGCAGTGCCTGGTGACAGAGCAGCCTTTCAGGGAGTTTCAGGGATGCCAGGTTCCTTCCAAGAGGAATTATTGTTCTCTGAATGATTCACTTAAAAGTCTAGACCAGGACTTATTATAAACACATGGAGAGTGGCTTAATGAAAACAACACATTCCTTATAAAAATGCCATTAAATTGTAGCATTCACTGCTGTAATTCCTGCAGATTTCCTTTGCCTTTCTATGAGAAAACATCAGCAGGTGACGTCATGGTTTAACTCCAGTCAGCTCTTGGCAACTTAGGAGATTTAAAGACATTTTTTAAACCTTTTCTGCCAATAAAACCCAGTCTTGCCCTTTCTGGACATTTCCACTTTGAAGAAAAAGGAATTTTTGTCCATGGAGTTCTTGTTTTACGGTGAATGGTGTGAGCTGTGGTGGTGACACCACGTGCAGGTGACAGGGAGGTGTGACAGGAGCAGGGCCACTGGCTCAGCCTCTGTGGACGTGGTGGGATTCAGTCACAGGTTGGACCCGATGATCTTTGGGGTCTTTTCCAACCTAAACGATCCCGTGAGTCCAACCCTGAGCACGGAGCACCCAGGGAATGCAGGGAGGCACTGCTGGGCGGGCTTGCTGGAGGAAAAGGAAAGATGACCAATGTTTGGGTAATTAAGTGTCTGACAGTTTATTAACATAAGATGGAGAGACCTGGAGAAAGTTCCAGAAGAGAGGACAGGCAGGGCATTATTTTGCTGTGTCGCTTCTCACGTAGTCCCACGAGCCTCACCTCAGTCAGGAATTTTTTAGTGGAAGGGAGGGGGCTGTGATCAGCCTGTCTGCTTCCCTCTGAGTGAAATCATCTACAAATGATTGGAAAAAAGTTATTTAGATTGGAACGACTTTTAGAAACCACGAAGTGCAGCAAAGGAGAAGGATGAGGTTCGGTTTCATCTGGGCACCGAGTGACTGCGGCTGATCGTGGCCTGTGCTGCCCTGGAGCTCCACATCCAGGGGAAAATTGTCTCCTGATCCCTTTTTACTGCCCAGCAGCCCCGTGACAGTGCAGGGTGTACCTGGAGGAGGGAGCAGCTGATGGGGTTTTGCCTCCCTGGGCAGGAGAGGGAGCAGAGGCGCAGCTGCCCCTGGAGAGGCTCTGGCCTGGCTTTGTACCCAGCACAGGCAGTGATCCCAAAGGCTCTGGGGGTTCAGGGCCAGGAGAACATCCCCCCTCCATCCCCCCTCCAT
>VZTA01023098.1:5055-31959 GCA_013398855.1 Mohoua ochrocephala | reverse complement strand
ATCCCCCCTCCATCCCCCCTCCATCCCTCCTCCATCCCTCATCCCTCCACAGAGCCTTTGGGGAGCCCTTCCCGTGCTCACGGGGATCTGTGGGAAATGCTCCTCCCTCATTCCCCGTTTCCCCCGTGCGGCTCAGTTTTAGATCCGTGCGCCTGATGAAGAATGACACCATGAACTTCCAGAAATTCCCCTACACCAGCGAAGATGAAGCCTGGAAAACCTACCTGGAGAACCCCCTGACTGCAGCCACCAAGGCCATGATGAGGGTGAACGGGGACGACGACAGCGTGGCCGCCCTCAGCCTCCTCTACGACTACTACATGGTGGGTGCCCCTGGGCTGGGGGTAAAATAGGGACAAAACAGGGGTAAAATAGGAGAAAAATAGGGGCAAACCAGAGGCAAACCAGGGGAAAAATAGGGGCAAACCAGGGGCAAAATAGGGGAAAAATAGGGGCAAACCAGGGGCAAAATAGGGGAAAAATAGGGGCAAACCAGGGGAAAAATAGGGGTTAAATAGGGGCAAAACAGGGGCAAAACGGGTAAAATAGGGGTTAAATAGGTGTAGAATTTGTGCCACCTTAGGAGACCCGAGACCCCTCTGCTGAGCCCCCAGAGTTGTTTTTCCAACACCCTCACAACACCACACGGTGCCACCAGTATCCCCAGTGGTAAACTGAGGCACCAACCAGCATTTTGAGGGAATCCAGAACATGTGGAAAAACTGAACCCTGGTGCCTTGAGTGTGGGATTTTTACCATAAGGAGCAGCAGTGCTGTGAGGGCTGTCGGGCTGGAACAGCCTTGCAGATCCCACCAGCTTTATTTTTCCAGCACTGCTGTGGGATGGAGCTCTGAGAAATGTGGATCTGATTTATCCCTCATTGGAAGCAATGGGAATGATGTTTCCACTCACTTGGGTGCTTTTAAGGTCCTGCCCAGAACAAGCTGCTGTGGCTTGCCCGAGGTTATTTGGGAAGCCAGCAGCAGCCCAGGGGAGAGCCCAGCTCTGCTGTTTGTTACTCGTGCAGGGTTTGATCTGGGAGGCTTCACTTGCTCCCAGACAGGGCTAATTCTGCTCAGTTTCCCATTAATAAAATCCAACAATAAACAAACTCTTTGCTCTGCCTTGCCCTAGGTCCCAAAGGAGAAGAGGATTCTCCCAGCTGGGATGATGGGACGCAACGAACTGGGAAAGAGGTTGGCTTCAGTTCCTGCTCTCTGGGGCTGCCTCAGTCTCCTGCAGCTGCTGCAGTGCAGGATGGGGCTCTGAGCTTGCAGAAAATAGACATCAAAGCACGGTGTTATTACCAGCAACAGTGCAGCTCATTAACCCTGAGACACACATTAAAATTCCTTAGGCCGGGTCCCAAGCAGGTACAAATGGAGCTACACCCATTTACAGACCCGAGCATTTCCCTGGCCGTGCTCGCAGGGGTTGTGCTGATTTGCAGCAGCTGAAGGAATTGCCTTCATTTCCTATTTTGTGACAATTGCAAAGGGCAAAAGGATTGAGCACTGGCAGCAAGGAGGGAACGGCCAAATCCTCTTTCACTCCCTGGGCTGGTGAGGGTTTCTGTTCCACTCTCCCAGGATTCTTCTCTTCCAGTGACTCCCATTTGTCCTTTGAGGTTTTCAGCTAATTAACTATTAAATTAATGGCTCATTTGCCACCGTGAGTTCGGTTCCCCTCCCTGGATGCTGTGTACTTTGGCACTGTCAGTTTTTAACCGCTGGACAGAACAAACCTCAAGTGATACTTCACTCCCTCAGAAGGAAACTGAGTGAAGCTGGTTTTGGTTTTTGCTTCCTAAGCTGCTGGAGTTCATGAATTTGTACAAGAATTGTTTTTCCTTTATAAAAAGGGTATTAAAAAATCAACTTTCAGCATCAATGAGCCAGAAAAAGACTTATGATGGATGGCCCACGCAGCAGTTACCTTCCTTATCCTCCCTGCTGCTCTGTTTGATGGCCTGAATAAAGGAGTAGTAGCCCCAAACCACGTCCAAACCCTGTTCTCTGACTCCCTGTGATCATCCCTTATCTGCTGAGCACCTCTGGCTCTTGCTGACTGCCCTGAGAGCTGTGGGTGGAGATCCCCCAGGGGCCTGCCAGCTGTCCCAGGCCCAGCAGGAGCTGTGCAGGGCTGACTCAAGGTCAGCTGGCAGCCAGGCCAGCCAGCATTGAGGCACTTCTGGCAGTGACGCTGTGCTGGGGGTGCCCCGCTCTGCCCTGCCCTGCCCTGAGACAGGACCTCTCTCCAGCAGGCACTGCCACGGGATGGATTATGAGCCCGAGATCCCCTCCTTCGATGGCTCAGCCCATCTCATGAAGCTCCTGTCAGAAAACGTCTCCATGACCCAGGAATTCTGCGAGCCTCCCAAGAAGAACGGCCTGAGCCTCGACGGTGTCCCTGCTCCTCACAAGCCAGCCCTGCTCCCTCCAGGCACCAGCAAGCTGGAAGCCACCCCAGAGAACTTCCTGGTGCCCCCAGGGGACGTGTACGACAGCAGCTCCTTGAACTCCCTGTTCGAGAGCCTGCCCATGGCCCCGGCGCAGCAGCGCTGGCAGCCCGACAGCACCTTCAAGGAGGACCCCCAGGAGGTCAGAGCCTGGGGGCTGCTCTGGGTTGGGGGGTCCCTATGGGGGCAGGGGGAGCTTTGCTTTTGTGTGGGAAGCTTGGTGGTGCTGCTGCTGTTGGGTTTTCGGGGGGTTTGTGTTGATTTTGGAAGTAATGAGGGTCCGTGTTTTGTCTGCTCTGGTGTCTGGGAGGAGGAGGGTGGACAAAGCAATGGAAGGTTCGGTTCTGACTCGTGTTCCCTCTTGTCTGCAGACGCTGCTCTTCAGTGACATCCTCAAACCCCAGCCAGAGCCGCCCTGCCCCGAGAGTTACCCCACGGACGGAGTGAAGAGGTACCAGCAACCCAGGGAGCTCCTGCCTCTGTCTCCTTCCTGCATCCCTCTCCTCTTGCCAGCCCAGCCTTGGCAGGGACCAGTGCAAATTGCAGATCTCAGGCTTTTGCAGGGACAAGTTGTGTCTCCCCGGTGTGTTCAGAGCAAGGTGCTGCCCCAAGAGCTTTCAGACCCAAAGCAGGGATTGTTCCGTGCCCAGACTGGAGTAAATCCAGGGCCAGCTGCTGTCCCATCTCATGGGCACCCCGAGGGATCCAGGTGGCTGCACCATCTTCCCACAGGCCACTTGGAATGGGGTAAATGACAGAGAAAAGGAGGCTGGCAGTGCATGAGGGTGATAATCAGCCTCCCCTAATCTAAGGTTTAGGTTCTCACTTAGCACTGTTAGTCAGCCTTGATTTTAGAGGGTGCCACTGCCTCTCATTCCTAAAACATGAGAGGGATTTCTTCCTCCTTTCCACCCCTCTGCCAGGCAGAGCTTTGCTGCTCCAGATACCAAATCAAACCTCCCAGCAGGTAACATTATTTCACCTCCCACTTTTTATTTGCCTCCTGAGTCAGCTGACTGGGTGACTCAGCTGTCAGACGTGGGGATGTTCACACAGACAGCAGCGTCTCCCCGAGCCAGAGGCTCCCTGCTCGCTGTTTATTTGTGCACTGAAGTTCTCTGCCTCTCCTGGCTCCAGATAAGAGGAGCTGCCAAGCCCATCTTCAGAGATGGCATCACGGGAGGTGGAGCAGGAAGGAGATGGGTTGGTGACTAAACAGGGCACTTGAAGGGTCTGAGCGAAGGCTCCTGTACAGGTGGTGGCTTGCACGGATTCCTCACAGCAGAAACCAGCTGTGGCCTCACGGTTTCAGTGCTCACAGGTGCTGGTGGAGCTTCTGAATTCAGGCTCTGCTTTCAAACTCCCTTGCCAGCAGTGGCACCTTCTCTGTGTGACACTGCAAAGCTTTTCTGTAGAGACCGAAGTTGCTGCCCACCGCACTGAGAGTTCCGCGGGCTGAGCTGCTGAGTCCAGTTCTGTGTGACCAAGCAGGTGTCGGTGTCCTGCAGGTCCTCCTTCTACAGGGCCACTAAGGGAGAGTCTTCCTGGCTCAGCCAGCTGTGGGTATGGATTTGGAGACAGGAACCTGAGCACAGGACACTGTGAAAGTTCCATCACCTGGTTTTGTGTGTTTGGTTTAGGCAATGGCTCTGTTGCCATCCACACAGAGATCCTGGCTGCAGGCACAGCCAGGGGTTTCTGAGCCAAAACCAAGGGTGAAGCGAGGCTGTTGGTGCAGTGCTGCTCCTCGGGGTGCTGGGGAGGGTCAGAGTGTGCTGTGCTGTGCCAGGGTGGGTGAGGTGGGGAATGGAGCAGAAACTGGAGCCTGTAACTTGCGGGGTGGAGGCTCCCGGGGCTCTGTTTTGCTTTTGCAGTCAAACAGCAGCGTGTGCTTATTCATCCTTCTCTCTTTGTTCCATACAAGTGACTTTGAATATACTCTGGGGTCACCCAAAGCCATTCACATCAAATCTGGGGACTCTCCCATGGCCTACCTCAACAAAGGACAGTTCTACCCCATCACGCTGAGGACAGCTGGAGACAGCAAATGTTTGCACTTGTCCTCAAATAAAGTGAAGGTAAGAGACAGAGACGGGCTGACAGCTCTGCTGACACACGCTGGAATGAGACAGCCTGGGACTGGGAGCAGTAATGGCTTTGTGGCTCACGTTGGCTTAAAGGGATGAATGGGGTGGGTTCAGCCCCAGCAGGATAATCCTCTGCTGGCTGCAGAGCCCCCCTGGCAGCTGGAACCTGTCACAGGAGCTCAGGGATGCACAAAGGGCCGGCTGGGGGCCCTGCTGGGAAGAGCTCTGAGCCAGGGAGAGGGTCCCCATCCTGCTCCTGGGATGTGTGGCCAGGCCTGGGAGCCCCCCCTGAGGTGAATGTGCCAAATGGCTGGGCCCAAATCCCTTCCCTTGCCCTCCTCAGCTTCCCCAGCTACAAAATTCCACGTTTTACGTGGCCCTGAGGGCAGTGCAGGAGGGAAGGGTGAGGAGGGCTCTGATCCTGCTCTGTGCTGAGCTGGGCTGAGCTGGGCTGTGCTGGCTGTGTTCCAGAGCGTGGTGATGATCGTGTTTGACAACGAGAAGATCCCCACGGAGCAGCTGAAGTTCTGGAAGCACTGGCACTCCCGGCAGCCCACGGCCAAGCAGAGGGTCATCGACGTGGGTACGAGGGGCTGCCATGCCTGGGGGGCTGGGGAGCTTCTGCCTCCACTTCAGTGCATCCCAGGGCTTCTCTCGGCCTGGGAGCCAGCCAGGGGCAGGATTTGGGGGTGGGAGGCCTCGGGAACATCACCAATTTCAGCCCCAGTACGAACTGCTCCTCCCCTGCCTTCCAGCCGACTGCAAGGAGAACTTCAACACGGTGCAGAACATCGAGGAGCTGGCCTACAACGCCCTGTCCTTCGTGTGGAACATCCACGAGGAGGCCAAGGTACAGCCTGCCCGTGGAGGGGAGCTGGGAATGGTCCTCACAGAGCTGCAGCTCCCTGCTGACAGCCCAGGCGCTGCCCCAGTGCTCAGCTGAGGCACGGGGAGTTTCAGCTGAAACCCTGCCGCTGCAGCGGCCCCAGGGAGTGTTTGCCTGGCAGGACAGCAGCAGGACACCGTGCCTCAGTGTGTGTTTAAGCACTGCCATGAGCTAATAAACACTCTGGGTACAGCCCAGACTGGCTCAGGGATGTTTTCTCAGTGCTGATGGATAACTCTGAAGAAAGGGTTGTGCAGCAGTTCAGGGCTCTGCTCACAGGGACCTGCAGCCTGTTTGAACAAAGAGCCCCCTTTCCAGGCAGGCTGATGCAGACATGACTGACCACCCTCCTGTGCCTTGTGGGGTGTGCAAGGGAGCCAGGCAGGTCTCGAGATCCCTTTGCACCTTAGAACCTGTGAAGTTTATCACAGCAAGGTCTCTGCAGCTCTGCTGTCTCTTCTGCATCTCCTCAGTCTCTCATTAACACTCTGTGCCCAGTGGGGGTTGGAAAACAGATGAAGTAACAAAGAGAAAAAAAAGAAAAGCGTAAATACCCCGAGTCTCTGGAGCTTGGGAAAACCCTGCCTGGCTTTGGGAGCTCAATAAGCCCAAAGGCAGCCCGGGTCTTTTACAACCCAAGAGGTTAACAAATGTCTTCAAGGCAGAGCTGTCAGAAATGGAAATATGTCAGGTATGTGGCGAGCCCCGGGGGCACCTCAGCAGAACTGGATTTAACTCTTAGCAGAAACTCTGCTCATGCACTGGCCTGGGGCAGGCAGAGGTGAGACTTCAGAGAGCTTTGAGGGCTGGGAGTGAGACAGGAGGGGTCAGGGGCTGGGAACAGGAGGGGTCAGGTATTTGGGTGGTTGGGTTGGCCATGGCACCTGTTACTTCTCTCCTTCCAACTGAACTTCTCCCCACAGTGAAGTGGTTTTCTTTCCTAGCAACTGACTCGAGCTGACATCAGCTTTCAGGGCTGAAACCCTCAGCTGAGGGAGCTCTGGGAGCTTCCCCAGCTGCAAATCTGTCCCCAGGGTCCAGGGGAATTCCAAGGTCACACCAGTGCATTGGCAGTGTGGAGATAGGGTTTGGATTGTAGCCGTGCTCAGCTTTTCCTGCAGAGTTTGCACTGGAGCTAAAAGAGCCCAGTGTGTGATGAGTGTTTATTTAAGCAGCAGCACTGCTGTGCAGTTCCTGAGGCTGCAGCCTTGCCCTCCTCCCTCCCTGCAGGGCTTTGCTGTCTGAGGGTCCTTTGCTCCAATGAAAGATCAGAAATAGCAGCAAGAACATCCCCAGGCAGGATTTTGGGAGTGGAGAGGCTGAGTTACAGAGCTGGAATAGGTGTGGGGGGAGAGGATGAGGTGGGAAACCGACTGCTCCCCTGCCAGGCCGGCCCTGGGAGGGCCAGAAGGGGCCTCAGCAGCTGCTTTTGTCCCTGCCCTCTGCTCCCACTGCTGGCTGAGGAGGAGGTTTCCAGCACCAACACCCCCTGTTCCTGTTTGCAGGTGTTTATTGGGGTGAACTGCCTGAGCACGGACTTCTCCTCGCAGAAGGGGGTGAAGGGTGTCCCCCTGAACCTGCAGATCGACACCTACGACTGTGGCAGTGGCAGCAGCCAGCTGGTGCATCGGGCTGTGTGCCAGATCAAGATCTTCTGTGACAAGGTACAGAGCCCCTTTCCCACCAGCAAAGAAACAGCAACTGGTCAGAGGCCCCAGGAATAAAACCAGAAAGGCTGTGAGAGCCTGGAACAGCCCAGACCTGTGACTGTGCCTCACAATAAACTCTGTTTGTGACTCTCTCTGGTTTTGACCAGCTGTTCAATATCAAAAGAGATGAGAATTTCCTTGGAGGTTATTCCCCAATCTCAGATATCTTCCCATGGAGAAATCTCTCACAGCTAGTTTTGTCCGTGTGTTTCATTTTTAAAAGCAAATTTTATTTTTGTTTCTCTAATTCATGAGTGCCAGAGAGTCCTGGCTGGGCTGTGGGAGGTCCCTGAGGTGACCATTTCTGACATCCCAGGGGTGGCCACTGAGCCCTCTCTTGCCAGTGCTGGAACTGTCGATGTCCTGAATTTTGCTGGATCTTCCCACAGGGAGCAGAGAGGAAAATGAGGGACGATGAAAGGAAACAGTTCCGAAGGAAAGGAAAGTGCCTGGACTCCAACAACAACGGTCAGTGCTTGTGTTTGTTCCCTGCTCCCTGCTGAAACCCCTGCCCGTTAACCTCCATGGATCCCCCTGTTCCCCAGCACCCCTGGGGAGCAGCCTGGCAGCCAGGCCCTCGCTGGGCTCCTTCCCAGCGTCCCAAAGCCCTTTATGAGCATGGCCCAACCTTTGGGAATCGTTCTGGGCCCCCTCGGGCTGCCCTGGAGGTGCTGCAGGCTCCTGTCCTGTTCCCAGCACTGCTGGGAGCCTCGGGAAGGGGCTCCCCTCTCCCGGCACCGTGGGAGCTGAGATGAACTGGACTCTCCATCTGTAGGTCTGAAAGGCTGTTTGCTCTCTGGCTTCAGAGGGAATGAGATCACGTTCCTGCGGCCGGAGAGCGACCTGGAGACGCAGCCGGTGCTGTTCATCCCCAACGTGCACTTCTCCAACCCGCAGAGGTGTGGCTCGGTGAGTCCCAGGCACTGCCAGCCCCTACCCCATCCATCCCTTCCCAGGCTGAGCCTTCCCCCCACGGGACCTGTGGTGTGGAAAAACCCCAAACCACGGCACAGTTCTCTGTGGGAACGAGGTGAGCTCCGAGTCAGGAGTGGCCACGTGGTGCAGCAGTGATGGGTGAGGGAACCTGTCCAGGCTCCTTCCTGTGCTTTACACACCTGCAGCTTCCACAGAGGGCTGCAGTGGCAGCAAAAATATCGATAGAAAATAAATTATTGCCAAATGTCACCGTCTCAGTCCCTGTGTGGGTGGGACACCCCCCCATTGTCCTCTGCCTGGTGTCCTTCAGAGCTCCCCAGCATTCCCTGCCTCAGAAACCACTGCCTCAGTTTGCCAAAGGCAGGGAATCTGGAGAAGTTCTTTATATCCAATTTCATTTACTCTAAGAAACAGATGTTTGGGTTTGATTGTGTGGGAAAACTGATGGGTCAGAAGGAGGGAAATCATGTTTAAAGTGTGCCCAAGTTGCCTCCCCCCAGCCTCTCTGGCACACAGTGATGCTGTGCAAACTCACAGATCCATTTCCTTTGCGTTCCAGGTGCTCCCTCCTGCTGTTCCCAACTCTGCAAACAGGTGAGGATGCAGCAGGGTTTGTTTCCCATCCGTCAGCTGCTCTGTTCCTTTGGGAATATCAGGGCTGTTCATACCCCCAGGGGCAGGATAACACAGTTCAGTGTCTCCCCAAGAGTCAGAATATGAGTTACACTTTGTCCTGGAGGGGACCCAGGGCTGCAGAAACATTTCTGTCCCTGTCAGAGTCACTCCAACATCAGCTGCTCCCTGAGTGTCCTGTTGTTCTCGTGGAGACAATTTTTGAAAGGGAAAAGAAAAGATCACAACTGTCACTGAAGGGTTCAAATACCCAGAGGTATTGAAATAGACTGGAATGAAGTGGAATCACACTTGAGAAGCAGAATCTCCCCCAGCCTGGGCCCTCTGTGTGGGGACACCAGCGGGGAAGCAGTGCCGTGAGGGTGCAGAGGGTGCTTTTGGGTTCAGTGTGACCCCAAACCCTCCGTGGGCCCTCCCTGAGCTCCCCGTGTGTTTTGGGCAGGAAGTTCCAACTCTGCTGCTGTAATTACAAACCAATCATTAATTGCTGGATGGTTGTTGGAGTAACTGGTTGTTCAGTAGCTGGAGTTGTTTGTTTGCCTTTCCTGTTCTGTCCTCCTGAGTGTTGTGTTCCCTCGGCCCAGGCTGCCCCTGAAGCGGAGCGGGGCCTCCTTCACCGACGAGTTCGACCCCATCCCTCCAAAGCAAACCAAGGACGAAGATCCCCAGAGAGGTAACCTGGGATGGGAACTCGTTTGATTCAGTTAACCTTGGATCTTGGATTCCATGAGGCTCTGGGACCCCTGGGAAGACCCTGAGCAGTGCTGCCCCTTGTCTTGCAGTGCTGCTGTACGTGCGCAGGGAGTCGGAGGAGGTGTTCGATGCTCTCATGCTCAAGACCCCGGATCTCCAGGGCCTCAGGACAGCTGTGAGTGTCCCCAAAACCCCCAGGGAATGAACAGACTGCAGATAAAAGGGAATGGGGTTGGTGAGCAGGAAGCTGGGTGTGGGCTGCTCATCTCTCCTGCCTGCTCTCCCTCGGGAATGGGGAGTGGGAGCTCTCCCAGCATCTCCTGGCACGGGCGGTGTCGGTGCTGCAGAGGGAGGATCACACCCCCTGCCCTGTCCACATCCTCATGGAAGTCTCCTCTTGTGACAGCACGTTCATATTTTCCACTGTCAAGCACCTTTTCCATTCTCCAGGCTGGAGATGTGTGATGTGAACCCCCCCGGCCTCATGCTGGAATTCCCTGGCTGTGTTTGAGGAGCACATGGACATATTTCTGTTGTGATTATCAGCAGCATCTCTGATAACCCAGCTCTCTCTGGAGACTGCTGGGAAGGAAACAAACAATGAACCTCCCAGATTTGGGGTGGCTTTATGGCTGCACTTGAAGCTCTGCTGGTTTTACAAACTTTTAAAAATAGGGAGTTTGGAAAATGTCAGCACAGAGGATTCTTTGCCATCTTCTCCCTCCCCCGTCCCTCACCACAGAGAGTCAAAAACCTTCATGGAAAATGCTTGGCAAAAACCTACAAAACTCCTGCCATCCTAAGACCAGAACTGAACTTGCCCAGGAGAATGTTCAGGTCGGGGTTTTGTTCTCTGGAGTAAAACTGAGGGGGAATCCTTTGCTGCTGAACACCCGGGCTCGGTGTTATCTTTGATTTTTATCATGGGAATTTCACTTTACAAGCACAAAGGTTTGCCATGTTTTCTCTCACAGATCTCTGAAAAATATGGCCTTCCTGAAGAAAGCATTTATAAAGTCTACAAAAAGTGCAAAAGAGGGTAAGCTAATCTCTCATCTGCTTTCATGCTGTGCCTCCAAACCTGTCCTCTCCAGCCCCTGCCATTGGCTCAAAGAGCATTTTAACAAGATAATAAAAGGTAGAGCCATGTCAGGCTCTGCTGTTTGGAGCACATAAAACTCAGATCTTTCTGGGCTTTAAAGATTTGGGATAATGCTTGTTCGTGTTATATTTGTTTGGAGGGTAAAGCCTCCCAGAGAAAGGAAGTTGGGCGAAGGAGGAATTGTTTGGGGAGTTTAATGGTGAGCCTTTGTGTCTCAGTCTAAAAGCCTGAGGTTATGGAGAACTTATCAGAGAGGGATCAGTGTTTGCTTCTCCAAAAAGTGCTGGAATGTCCCTGGCTCAGGATGAGGGATGGGCCACGGTGAGTGTCTGAATTTGGCAGGAGTTCTTCCACCTGTTGCTGAGCTCAGGGCCCTCAGCTGCTCATCCATTAGCCCCAGAAATGGGAATTTTCTCCCCAAAGGAGAAGACCAGCACTGGTGGCTTCAGGGGAGAGGCCACCCTGACTTGGCTTGGCTTTGGTGTTGTCCATGCCTCGGTCTGCTAAGCAGGGAGTGCTGTTTGGTGATGAGGGGGAGGGAAAGCAGGCAGGTGTCCTTCCAGCTCTCCCCAAAGTGCAGGAGCAGAGAGGTCTCTCATGGAAAGGAGAGGCCACGCCTGGAAATGAGATTAAATAAATCACTTTGACACCTGCTTTAATGAAGGCTGGACGTGACCCGTGCCAGCAGCTGCTTGTGAAGCGTGGGGAGATTGGAGATATCTCCACTCTGGATGGTGGCAGGGTCAGGCCCAGCTTCCTGCTCCCCCAGATTTAATTTTCAATAATTTTATCCATTGCTCCACCCTAAACAATCTTCTCCAGGTAATTACAGCTTGAGGGGCAGATCTCCATCTGCTGTGAGCCACTGGGGCTCAGTGGGGCTGCCTGGCCTGGCAGCAGGGCAGGACCTGCCCCAGCCGTGGCCCTTCCACGGGGATGAGCTCAGCAGATGAACTCGGTCCCAGGCTGACTCAGGAGCAATAATGAGCAATTTTGTATCTTGGTGAGGTTTGGTGTAGAGAAACAATGCAGGGCTCAGATCCCTGCTCAACACTCCTGGGATCATTTGTGGTTGAGAGATCAGATGGGAGCACGGCACAAGAGGCACAGGTGACTTCTCTGCCTTCCTGCTCTGAGACAAACGGAGCTAAAGGGATCAGCTCTGCTGGTGAAGCTTTTGAGCACCCACAGAGTCTCTCTGGGGCACCCGTTGGGGGCCAGAGCTGGGATCCAGGGCTTGGGGGGGTGCTGGGGGTGGGATGGAGCTGGGAACACCCCGATTCACCGGGCAGACCCCGGACAGGGCCAGACCCCGAGGCCCAGCATCTCCCTGAATTCCTGGCTGTGCCATGACAGAGTGCCCAGTGCTGGGGACTGCTTGGTGCTCAGCCCTGAGCCCTGGGCACAGCTCACACCACAACAGCCCAGCACGAGGGCAGGGCTGCCACCTCCACCACGGAAATCGGGGCAGCTGTGCCGGTCTCTGCACCCCACCCTGGCTGCCCTGGCCCCCAAGGTGTTCCCTGGGGACACCAGGGCCCCGTGGCTGTGCCTGTTGAACTCTTGGCTTTGTCAGATATTCTGCTTTTCTTCTCGTTGTTTTTAATCCTGGCTTTGAGGAGCGTTGCACAATTAATGCTCGTGCCCCGCTAATGACCCCGCTGGGAAGATGAGGGGATCCAGGGGATCTCTGCTTCCTGCAGAGAGAGGATTTGTTCTTTGTGTCCCCCCCACAGTTACAGTGTCACAGGGGTTCCTGGCAGCCCCCGGGGTGATGCTGAGCCCCCTTATTCCCGTTACAGTAACGAGGGGCTCTTGTCTGGCACTGAACCAGGGCCTGGGGTTTGGATCCACCCTTGAAATGTTTCCTTTTCCTCCTGGCTCCACGGAATTGATTCCAGGTCAGAGAAGATGATGAGCTGCAGCTCGGCTGGATCTTCCCTTGTGTTGTGCCATGGCTTTAATTGATTTATTAATTAATTAACAGTGGTTGAGCCCCTCAGACTGGGGAGGGTGAACTGCTTTCAATGTCCTGTGTCTGATCCAGCCGTTCTTTTTCTCTGTAGGATCCTGGTGAACATGGACAACAACATCATCCAGCACTACAGCAACCACATGGCCTTTCTCCTGGACATGGTAGAGGCAGAGAACAAGTTCCAGATCATCCTCAAGGAGCTCTAAAGAGCTGCAGGCAGCACTTCCTGGGACTTCTCTCCAAGCTGGCACGGTGACCCCACAGAACTCAGCCCCGTGCCCCCTCTTGTTGCCTTGACTTGAACCCCCCCATGGCCCTGGGGCCGGGCCACAGACTGCTGTGAGATCATCCTGTGAACGTGGAACTCGGCTCTGATGAGTTGTTTATTATTATTATTATTATTTTTTATTTTATTTTATTCCCTTGTGGCGCCGGGCCTGAGCTGCTGTTTCAGAGCTGGGCACGCGAAGTGACACTGCCAGGCCTGGGCAGAGAGCAGAGCTGGTGGCCCTGGCAGTGACTGATGCCAGCCCAGGCCTTGGCCTCTGCCACAGACCCTCCAGAGCATTCCCAGCAGGGCTGAGCCCAGCTCTGAGCTCCTCTCTGGCACAGAGACTCTCCCAGCTGCAGTCACAGCTCCTGCTGAATGGACACTGCCTGTTGAACACCCTCCCCTGCCACATCTCTGACTGTAAATACCACGGAGGCCTCCACAACCCTTGTTTATACATTTCTGTATTGTTCCTTTTGTATTTTATATGTTATAAATATGCATTGTTTTCTACTGGACTCAGTATGGTGACACAGAGCATTTCAAACACAGGCTGCTTCACATTTCTCCGTGAACTCCTTTTGTAACTGTGTTGTTGGTTGTGTTGTTTTGGATATTCCGTAGCAATAAAGGCTCGAGGACTGAAAATGAACCATTTCCCCCAGCTCTGGAGTCGGAGATGGGATGGGCTGTCCAGGAGCCAGGCCAGGGAGGTGACCCCAGAGGCACCACGAGGACTCGAGGATGGTTTTGGCCGTGTCCAGCTGTGGCAGCACCGCTGGCTGGGGTCCCTGAGCAGTTCCAGGCACAGCCCCGGGGGGGAGGGAGGGGTTCTGTCACACAGACCTGGGGCCGTTTTAAGCAAGTGAAAAAGAAAAGCCCAGTTTGACTTCTGAGCAGAAGCAGTTTTGCCTCTCTCTGTGTCCCTCAGGGAATTGTCAAACTCCTTCCCCTCTGTGCTAAAACTGCCTGCAGCTGCTTCCCACGTAGGCAATCAAATGCCCAGGGGAGCTCTGTATTTTCTAATTCATCCTCTGACCCATGAAAACCAGGGCCTTTCCTCCTCCCTCTTCTTCACCCTCGGCTTTTCCTGCCTGTGCTAAAGATGCACCTGAGTCCTGTGAGTGGGGAAGAAAGAACGGCTCTCCTCCCACTGGGAAGAGGGTTTGGAAATGTTGAAATGTGTCAGCTTGGTGAGTTTTGGATTACTTCAGTGTTGTTTGAGGATGGCCTCTAAGATGAAGCACAGATAAGGTGAAGGCTTATCAGCCTTTGGGATCTCTCCAGCACTCCTTCACTTCAGATCACAAACTCCTTCTTCGGCAGGGTGGCTCTGATTCAGTGTTGATTCTGTGAGTCCTCCTACAGCAGAATTTCAGCTCCAGTTAAAACCAGTCCCACCAGGAATCCCCCAGTGCTCAGTGTCACCAGCTGAAAGCTGCGGGTCCCCTGTCCCATCCCCTGCTGTGTCCAGGGGGGTGGGAGCCCTGCTCTGCTCTGGGGCAGCTCCGTGGCAGGACTGGCTCTGGGGCTCATCCTGGCCAGGGTGCCCCTGTCCTGCCCGGCCACGGGGACAAGCACAGGCTGCTCAGGTGGGGACAGAGGTGTCCCTCTGCCACTGCCCCGGGGGAGCCCTGGCAGCGGGGACAGTTTGCTCTGCTGTGCAGGACAGATGGGGAGGGCTGCAGGCAGCCCTGGGGTGTTGTGTGCATGCAGAGTTGGGGGTTTTGGGGACCTCTCACCCCTCAGTGAGTTGCTCTGAAAGTCTCATCTTGGGGTTAACTTCCTGCCAGACAAACACAATTACTCCAGCAGCATCACTCCTAATTTACAGCAGCAAAAGCCATCTCAGTTGGACCTTTATGTTCCCAGCAGAACAAAGATGAATTCTGCTGGGGTTTAGGGAGTTCCCTTTCCCACAAACCCCCCCTAGGTTTTGCAGGGTGAGGCCCACCCTGAGTGCACTGTGAGAATGACTCCCCCGGCCAGGGGTGGGATGGAAGCAGAGACCCGGGAGCTTTTTCTGTGCAGGTTTGGGGAGTCCTGGCTTTGCCGGGGTTGGAGTCCCGGTGCCTGCTGCGTGCAGGGAAACGCTGCCGGGCCAGAGTCCCCACCCCTGCCCGGCGAGGTGGGTGTTTTGCTGACTGGCTCAGTATCGCTCATCCCTTCCAGCCAAGGCGAGTTGCTGAGAGGTTGCGTAAAGCAGAGCTCCCAAATATGTGAGAGCATTCCTGACTCCTTGCCCGGAGCCCACCAGTTCCTTTTGAAGATTGAGATAGGAGCGATGAAGGCGATTTTCACCCCGAGCACCAAAGGTCGTGTGAAAGCAGCGAGTGTTTTGCAAAGGGCTCCCTCCCTCGGGAGCTGCCCGGACCCTGCTTTGTGCTGACTGCAGCCAGAAGCGCTCCCCTGAGCCGGGGGTGGCAGGGGGGTGGCTGGTGCTGAGCACAGGGTGTGTGACAGACCCCGGGTGTCTGGTGCTGAGCACAGGGTGTGTGACAGACCCCGGTGCCTGTCCCTGAGCCAGCAGCAGCTGCCCCCTGCCCTTCTCCCTTATTCCTACCCTGGTCAGGACAGAATCCCCTCCGGGGTGACTCCCCAGCCTCCAGCACTGGGAGTTCTCAGATGAAAACACAATGGAGCCCATTGGTTGTTTTAATTACTCAACATCTACAAAACTGGAAGCTTTCAAACCAATTTTAGCTAATGATCATCTTCCAATTCTTAGAACCAAGTACCACTAATTAGCTGCTGGTGAGCCAGCCCTGGCAGGCCAGCACAGGCCCGCTCGTTGTGTGCAGAGTCTGAGGGAAATCCTGACACAGGAATCCCACTCTGGCATCCCAGCTCTGCTGCTCACAGGCTGGGAGCTGCTTCCTCCCCCAGCTGGGGAGGAAGGAAAACTTCCCGAGTGCTCCTGGTGGAAAAGTGCCCATAGAGACAGAGATGCATAAAAACGAGGAGCAGCAGGCTGAGAGCTGAGTTGTGCAAGAGCTCTGGTATCCCCAGCGCTGGGCGGAGGGCTCTGCTCCTCACTTCTACAAACAACACCCAGTTTCTGTGTCTTTATTCGTGCTTATTCACTCCTTGCATCATCAGGCAGGCAGCTGAGGAGCCCGGTGTGTGGTGTGGCTCTGCAGGGCTGTGAAGGGAAAAACAGCATCCTGTGTTTTGTTAGGACACCCACACGCCGTGTCCGGAGGTGCCCCGGTGCTGTGCTGGGCATGGGAGGAGAGGATTAAAGTCAGGGAAATCAAACCCTGCCTGCACCTGTTTACAAGTGTGCAAAGCTTTAATAAAGCTGCTGAGGGTTCCCCCAGCTCTCACTTACTTCCCCAGGTAGTGCCTTGGATTTATAGAATTCAATTTCTGGGTGAGATGGGCACTAGAACCCCCAGAGCTGTGGGAATGTCCTGGAATCATCCGCTGGAAAGTGGCCACAGAGTCAGAGCTCAGTGCTCACAGTCAGGGTGCACAGACTCGGGTTTCACCCCAGTGAGTTGAGGGTTATCCCAGTTGTACTTTTGACTGGGAGTCCTGGGGATGCCGAGCCCCTGGCTCTGAGGCAGCCCTGAATGAACTGCTGACTCAGCAGAGCCGCTGCTCTGTGCCAGCCCCTGACTGGCTGAACTGGGATTTTGCCTCCCTGGCTGGCTGAACTGGGATTTTGCCTCCCCGTAGCTCTGTTCTTTGGGGCACAGCACAGAACAGCTCCGTGTGTGCGTGTGCTGCTGTGGCACCGCAGGGTTTCTGATCCAGTTGCCATAAAGGACAGAGCAAAGGGGTGCTGGGGGTTCTGATGCTGCTCTGTGCCCCCACCCTGTCCCCTGCAAGTGCTCCCCTCTTCCCGTCAAACAGAGGAATCCTGCAGCTGGAATGTGTTGTACCAACAGCCAGAGTGATGTGAGTTTTACACACACACAGAACTCACAGAACCTGTTTGTCCAAAGCCCTGACAGTCACTGATGCTTTAATGGCCTTTACACTGCAAACATGCTTTTATTTTTTCAACCTTACCTTTAAAAAGAATACTGTAAAGTATGAACCAGCCAAGCTGGACAAGGAGCTGGTAGTGAGGATCCAGAGCTGCTGCGTGGCCCTCAGGGTGACATCAGACCATCCAAGGGTGCCAGGAGATGCTGTACTCTGGTCTTAGGAAGATTTAGACCCTTGGTGTCATCCCAACCCCTCTGTGGCTCCCCCGTGCCCTGTGACTGAGCTGAGCCCCTTGGCAGTGGTGCCTGTCCTCAGGTGTTCCCAGGCCTTTGCAGGTGAGCTCTGCTCAATCCCTGCTCCACTTTCCCTCCTGGGTGGGCAGTGGGGCTGCTCAGCCCCATTTGTGGTTTGCTATCTCTAATGCTCCAGAACAATCTTTATTTTTTATTCTTACCTGGCCCTTCCTGTGGTCTGTGCTCTGTCTCTGCATCCACGAGGTCACAGAGCCCAGGCAGAGGAGGATCTTTACCAGGTGGGATGGTTGGAGCAGAGAGATTCCAGCAGAACTTCTGGCTGGTGGGAGAAAAGGAGATTTGAGGAACTTGTTGAGGGTTTATACCTGGAAATAGAAGCTGTGGTTTCTGGGGAGGTGGATGCTTAATCCTTCTAAGCCAAAATCTTTGGGAAATGAAGTGCTTTGGGAAGTGGAAGTGCTATGGACAGCCCGTGATGTTTATTGTAACACACATGGATTTGCCATGGCCCAGCCTTGCAGAGACCTGGCTGCTCCCCTCTCCAGACAGTGCTGGCACCAGGACAGGGATGCCAAAGGACTCCAGCTGGGAGTCCCTCCTGCTCTCTCCCACTGCCTGCAACAGCAGAGGGAGCAGGCTCTAAGCCCAGCAGCTGGGTGTGGAGTGTTTGTGTGTTTTCTGATAACACAGGCTGGTGATCTTCCCTCCTCATATTTAATTTGCCCTTTCCTCCAGCCCTCTGTCCTTATCAAATCCCTCCTGGCATTGCTTCCCTCCCAGCTTCCTTTTTCCCAAACCCCTGTTACGAGATCCAGCTGCTGAGAGATGTAGTAAAGATACCCCTGTTGGGTAAGGAGAGCCCTGGGCTTTCTCATGGGCTCATTCTTTTCCATGGTCAGGAATTTATTGTTGATCCTAATCTCAGGCCAGGCAACGTCACTGCGTGGTGACAATAAATGTTCTTGAACAATCTGCTGATGGATTTATTTGTCTTCCCAGAAGGATCCCAAGGGGCACGAGGGCTTGGGAGAAGGGAGTTTCTGTTCATGCCTTTTCATCCCTCTGGCATGGTGGCAGGATGGAACACCTGGGAATGGCACTTGTGGCTTCAAGGAAGCACTTTTACAAGCCTCTCTCCAGCTCTCATTGCCAGCCTCAGCAGGGGCTGAGGAAATGGCCAGGTTTTATCCCTCAGCTTCCTTGGGATGCTGTGCAGCCACGGGTGTCCCTCAGCATTCCTGAGCCCAGGGCTCCCCAGCTTTGGGTCTTTATGCTCAGTGTGTTCCTCTGGGGGTGAGTTCAGGCACAAAACCAGCCCAGCCCAAAGCCTCTGCCTGGGATATGAGGAATCTCTTTCCGGGTCAGGTGTGCTCTGGCCTCTTGCTCCATACAGTGGGGATGAGAAGTGGCCCCCACATCCCGGGGTGGTGCAGGGTTTAATTACTGTTTGTAAATGTCTGGCAGATCAGCTGATAAAGGGCCCCTGATCCACTGCTCCAGGCTGTTCCCAACCCACACTGCCCTTCCAGGCACTGCCACTTCCTGGGGACAACAACCACCCCCTTTGGAGCAGCACACAGTGGGACACTCTGGGATCACCCTCCTGTCATGGATTTTTATACATCCCATGGAAGTGGGGTGTCTTCCAGGCTGCACTCACCTGGAAGGAGTTGTCTTTGCTTCCTTGGTGGGTTTGTGTGGCTGAGGCTGCAGACTCTGGAGTAAACCTGTAGTAAATCCTTAGTTCCCTGTTAGGCAGGAGGTCTTTGACTGGAAGGAAGATGTTGTTCCCTTGGGAGACGCCTTGGTGAGGGAATCCATGTTGGGATGACCTACAGGACAAACAGGAAAGGGATGTAAACACCAGCCCAGGCACTGAGGAAGGAGAGTGCATCCAGCAGGGAATGTGAGAAAGGAAAGAACCGGTGTGACAGGACCGTGTGGGGAAGCTGCTGCCGGGTTGGAAAAGTCCTGGGCACAGCTGATTTCCAGGGACACTGATAAGGCAACACCGAACTCAGTCCTGAGCACAGGAATAAAAGCACCATTAGCAATTGCAGGGAATCAAACAGGAGAGCTCCCAGCTGGTGTCAGCTGGAAGATAAACTCTGTGCCCTCACCCCCAGCAGGCAAAGGGCCAGGAGATCTTCTGGAGCTTGGTACATTATGCACCAATGTGGCTTCTCCTGAAGCCTCTGGCGTTTCCACTGCTGTGGGGTGTTCTGGTGGTTCCTCACAGCTACTCCAAACTCCCAGGGTGGTTTCTGGATGGATCTCCCAGCAGAGGTTCAAAGGGGCATTCCCAGAGCTCACGGAAGGGTCCTGTGACATTTCAATCCACCGTGCCCTAAGAAGCTCTGCATTTGTGTGTGAAGGTGCTCCAGGGAGGAGCAGAGCCAAAGTCAGCAGCACCATCCTCCCTCCCAGCTCCAGGCTCACGGACGTGGAGAAAGCCATTTCCCAAATCTTTCCAAATTAAATCCTCTTGTGGTTTGGGCCATAAACACTGCCTGGGCAGAACTGGTATTGCTTTGCTTGCAGAAATGGTGAGTTTCAGAAAGAAAAAGGGCTTGGGGATGCCTTTGAATTGCCTTTACCTGTGGGTCATGACCAACAAAGGCAAACCCACATTTCAAACCCAGTTGTCTCCCTGTGAGTGGTTACAGCTGCCAGCAGCACTCGGACCAAAAGCTGGGAGAGCTTCCCAAGGGTAGGAAGGTCTCTCTGTGACTGCCCAGGACCTGAAACTCTGGCAGGAAACAGGAACTCTGGGTGTGACTGCTGTGTCCAGCATCCTCCAGCACCTCTATGTGTCTGATTTTGTTCAGGGCCCCAGAATTCCAGGTGGGAATTGCTGTCCTTACTGTCAGAAATCTGTGGTGCCCAGGGTTATGTGAGTTACCCCAAATCACAGAAGAGATCACAGTGAAATGGGGACAAAATTCTTCAGATTGCCAGGATGCAGCTTCACCTCCTGGAACATCCTCTGGGATTTAAAGCTTTTCTTGTTGACTGCTCAGATGGACTTTTCTACTGGGCTGTGGGGAGAGGAAACACCTGATGGTCAGGGCTCACTCAGTGATGTGGGAGAGTCCAGCTCGAGCTGGAGAGGAGAGGAGCAAGAAAACCCCTGCATTACAGATTCAAACACAAAAAGATGATGCTTTTTCCCTGTCTTTTTTCCCCTTCTATTTCCTATGGCAAGCTGGTGAAATGCTGAGGTGTTGAACTGCCTTTGTTGGAACACAGGGTTGGGTCCCAGAGCTGAGGATGGCTTTGAGGGCTGCTTGGACACTTTCCTTGTTTCTCACTACTTTTTTTTCCCCCTCTCAGTTTTAATCTGTCACTCAAAACCAGATCCTCCAGTGACTACACAAAAGTTCCTTTTTGCTGAGTGAGAGCAGTGACCACGGAACTGCAGGATCTGTCCACCTCCTTCTTCTGAGATGTCTCTTTGTCTATAGTCATAAATTATCAGCCACTGCCATCTTTTAAATAGATAGTTTCCTGTTCTGCCTCTTGTAGGTTAGATATTATCTCCCCCAGTAAATCATGAGTCAGTGATTAATTCAAGAAGGCCGTTCCCAGAAGCAAATTCTTACAATGTTAAAATTAATACGATGCGGAGCCATTATACCATGATAGAGAAAATAATTATGGCCTGCAAACCAGTTTAATCAACACAGAACATGCTGGGGCAGGTGCTCAGCCCGAGTGAGTCACTGCAGGAGAGCTCAGAGTCCCACTGGAGGGGTTGTGTGAGTGAACAGGATTGTCCCGTGTCAGCTGAGCCCCGGGACCTCTCCGTGTGCTCTCTGCGCACCCAAATCGGGAGGGAAAACACCTTTGCTGAGGGTTAAACAGCATCGAGTGACTGTAAAAGCATGAATTGCTCCAAGAACGTGTGTGCAGCCAGTTCAGACGTCTCAGCTGATGAGTGGCAGCTTATTAAGCTGATTAAGTTGTGTCTTCACTCTGCAAAGTCATCACATGTTCTGGAGTCAGCAGGCTCTGCCTCAGCACGGGGACGGGGCTGCTCTGGGAGCAGTCTGAGGGGGGACAACTCACTGGGGAATGGCTCAAAATTTGGGGAAAACTCAAAAACTCTCTCTAGAAATAACAAAACAATCCCAAAGCAATCACAGCTACAGCAAGACACCGCAGAAGGGACAAAGCAGCCCGGGAGACGTGTGTATGTTATTATAAACCATCTGATAATGGGTAATAACACTGGGTGTTCTGTTAACAGCTCCCACATCTCAAAACACCCTGAATTCCTGTGGATTAAGGCTTACAACACCCTGCTGCAGCCTGGGCACCCTGCAGGGCTGGGGAGCAGGCACAGAACAGTTAAGTGACTTGCACAAGGGTGAATCAGCAGGACTTGAGGAACTGAACCTGAAGGCAGGTGCTGAGCTAGAGGAACTGGCACAGCTCCCCAGCAGTGCCACCAGGTGTGACCCTGGCACAGCACTGCCCCCAGGTATGACCCTGCACCCCCTGAGCCCAGCCAGTGCCACCAGATGTGACCCTGGCACAGCAGTGCCCCCAGGTGTGACCCTGCACCCCCTGAGCCCAGCCAGTGCCCTCTGAGCCCAGCCAGTGCCACCAGATGTGACCCTGGCACAGCTCCCCAGCAGTGCCCCCAGGTGTGACCCTGCACCCCCTGAGCCCAGCCAGTGCCCCCTGAGCCCAGCCAGTGCCCCCAGTGCCTTTTTTAGAGCTTGGGTGGCCAGAACTAAGCCCACCATTCCAGCAGCACCAGTGATGGCATCACTGTATTGCCTGCACTGCTTTCCAAGTCACACGAGTTTCATGCTTTCATTTTAACTGTGCATCGAGGCAGGTGCCTTCACAGTTTCAACATTTTAATCCTTTCATGCAAGTCTCCTGTTGCATGGAAAGCTGAGTATTTCTAGGGATGAGGAAGATCAAATTTCTCTGCTGTTTACAGGGCAATTTGTATAGACTGGGAGCCACGGCACATCTAAAATCTCACCTGTAACTTCTGAGCTGGGCCTAATTAATTCAGCATGTGGGCAGAATGCATTATTTGCAGTACCACACCTTTCCTGCCTCTCTTCTTTTCCTGGGCTTTTCAAAAAGAGGACTGGGCAGGATTCTATTTATAGAGCCAAAGAAATCCAGCCCTGCCTGTGCTGTACGTGATCCCTCCCTCCAGCTTTTCAGATGTGGTCCCATGAAGGGCTGGATGCCCTTCATGTCCTACTTCTGCCAATCCCAGAAAGAAAAAAACCAGTGGGAATTGGAAGGTCTGGGACCATACAAGATAAAAGACACAGCTTTGTACTAACACAAATGTGAAATTATTCCAGTGTGTAGGATGGGGAGAGCTGAAGTTCCTGATCTTTAAGAACATCGTGTGAATTTCGTGAATTGTCTTGTCTGGCAGTTACCAATGGGAAAGATTCTGGAGGTGCCTCGGTTCCTGTTCTGGTGACTTGAGAGTTGGATTCTGACAGTGATCAGATGCCTTCCCCCAGAAATGGCACAGGAGGGAAAGAGAACAGGGAAAGGCCTGGGATTGAAGAACAAGACAATGGGCAGTTGAGAGGAGAAAATAAAGTTGGGGCATTATTCTTCTCATACAAAGACACAAGGATGAAGGGATTTAACTGTGTTGGGCAGGAGCAGGGAAGGTGCCAGGCTCAAAGAAGGGAATGGATGAGCAAAGGGTTGATTAAAAACACCACCCAGATGGAACCTGTGCTTGGCCACAGCAGCAGCAACCCTCCAATGACTCGACCCCCTCAAGGAACAACCAGGACTGGCTGGGAGAGGAATGGAGGCTCCTGCTCTGCTTGGCCTTGCAAAACACTGAAGGGAAGAGTGGCTGGGAGTGGGCAGGCAGTGCTGGCTGCTGCAGAAGGTGCTGATTTGTTGTGAGATCACAGGGAACTCTTCCTGCTCTGTTTTCCTCCCTCAGCTGAGCTGTTCCCTGCTGCATGCACGGACAAGTGGAATGGTGTTACTATGGTGCTAAAAATAACAAACCCCAAACGTGGGCCACCTCCAGAAAACTGGGAGAGCCTTGCAAGGAATCAGACCCCAAGGAATCAGTCCCCAGTTGTCGTGTGCACACACAATCCTGGTGGATTCAGCCTTTCCTGTAAAAATGCCCCCTGAGCTATCAAGCAGCTGAGCACGAGTCATCTTTTCCACTTCTTCTTCTTCTTTGTAGGAAAATGCTTCAGGACAGACCAAAAATTGAGGTGTGTGATGCAACTCTGTCAATTTTCAGCAGAACTGCTCTGGCTTGGGCTGTTCCAAAATGACAGGAGATTTCTGAAGATGTGGTCTGAGGGCTCATCCACAGGGAGCAGGGATCCTGAGCCAGCTATTCCTTATCAACAACCAGAACCAGAACCAGAACGGACGTCCCACGGCACGTCCATCTCCACGTGGCCCTGCCATGTGCTTGAGGTCATCCAGCCCGTGCTCCGTGGCCGGGAGGGTTGTGCTGAGGGCAGCAGGACCTGCCCAATTCTGCTCGAGCTAATTATTAAAATTGCAGCAGGTTTCCAGAGCGGCTGATAAAAAACTGCATCCACAAGCTCCTTGTGTGCCCCGCTGCTGCTGCCCAGCCTGTGAGGGCTGGGTGCAATCCCTGCCCCGCCAAGGGCAGTTCCTGCTCGGGCAGCACGTTCCTGATGAGCACCTTCCAGGACAGCACGTGCCAGGGATGTGGCTCCGGAGCCCTTCTCCCATCCCAGCTCCGGCTTTGGCACATCCATCATCGCCTCAGTGCTGCTGAGGGTAATTGGAGATTAGGCACCTCCACACCCTCGGAGATTTAGCTCCCATCCGCCTCAAAGCGCCCTCGGAGTCCCTGGAATTGTGTTTGGGTGATGCAAGGGGCAGCGTGCTGTGAGGTGAATGCACCAGGAGCAGCTGCCAGCCCCGGTGGCCTGGCTCCTGCAGGGATGTGGGCAGGCAGGGGTGAACTGGCAGAGTGACACAAGTGGGTCAAGTCACCTGTTGGGTGTTCTAGGTCAGGCAGTGAGAAGCAAATAAGCTCTTTCCACTGCCTAAATTACAAGTGGGTAACTTCACGTCCTGGCATTTATCCCTGACTCAAGGAATGTGCTCCAGAGTGGCCGAGGAGGACACAGCCAGGTGCTTCAGGTGGAGGAAACCGAGTCAGCAGCCCCCAAAAGGTCTGGTGTTGACGGGTCCAGCACTTCCCCTCCTGACCTGCTGCAGGAACTCTTTTCCAGGGATAAAGCCTACGAGAGAACAGCAGCCAAGCCCTTGTGTAGTTTGTGGTTTGGCCCCGTGCCCGTTCTGCCCTTCAAGCAGGAAATTCTCAAAGGGAAGGGAGTGCTTTGTGAAGCTCCCTGCAGACTCTGCCTCCTCTCCTTTAGTCACAGCTCAGCATCAGGTCAGCTGGCTCTGCTGGAAGCTGACCAGGCAGACTGATGGCGCCTACAGAAAGTATTTAAGCAACTTCTCCACCTTGATCATTTTTTCCCTCATCTTTTTTTTTTTTTTTTTGTCCTTTACGTCCTTGATTGCTGTTATTCAAGCCTGAGATAATGCACTCCTGATATCACCGAGATGGGAGAGACAAGCAAGGAGCAAGAGATCAAAGGAAGGAGAAGAAAGAGAAGATGCCAAAGGCAGAAGAAGAAAGAGAGGAAGATGCCAAACACTTCCTTGATTTACCTACTTTACATACCCGGTACAGAGTTTCAGAAATCCTTCATGTACGTAATTTCGGGAGTTCTGGGGTTACCACGTAGTCCCCAGACAGCAGGAGGCTGTGGAAGGGCATCCTCCTTCCCCCAGCTGAGGAAGCAGCTGGGAAAGGTGGATCCAGAAAGCCCAGGAGGCCCTTGGCACCGGCGAGCGTCAGCTGGGCTTGAAAAGGAACCCGGCCGGGAGCAGGCTGGGAAATCACTGCGGGTTTAACGCATTTCTGCTTCCCTCTGCTGGTGGAAGGAGGGTGTAATTCCTGAAAACCGGGGATCAGCCGGAATGGCAGCAAAAGGCAGAGAGAGAGGGGTCACCTGGTGGCACCCCCGCACAAGGATGAACTCCACCCATTGCTCTGAACGTGCTCCTGAAGAAATGCAATGTGGGTGTCCTGGAGGGCTCAAAAACTTGGGAAAAACAGGGCCAGAGCTGGGTGGGTGGGAGATGGGGAGGTGGCACAAATGAGATGATGTACCTGGAGTCATTTCCAGGCTTAAACCATTAATATTGCATTACCATTTCTCATTCCGTTATCAGTTGTGATTACAGAGTTAATTTAATGACCTTGATCTAAACTCGGTTGCTATTCTCGTCACAGAACAGGATCATTATCAGTGGCAAAAAAAAAAAACCCTCATAAACTTCAAACATTTTTGTCACTCACTTGGTTATACTGAAATCCTTTTGATTGAGACTTAAAATTGCTTTTTTTTTCCCCTCCTCCCAGTTTGAGATCACTTTCCCGTGGTGTTTATAAGGACTGGAGGAACTCTGGAAACCTAAAAGGAACAGCCAAGGATAGCAACACTGAATATGGAGATGCAGGAAACATGTGAACACAGCACCAGCTTTCATTTGAAAGAGGATGTGTAAGATAAAGGCAAATCTGACATTAATGCAGAATTCCAGTCAGGAAATCAGCAGCCACTCCTGCATTTCATTTCCCTGTTTTATTTAAAAAGCCCCTTGGAAGCTTTTTGGTGCTGTTGATGAGTGTGACTCAGTGCTGTTAAATCCCTGTTGCAGATTTGCCCTCCTTTAGGGAGTCGGGGACTCCAACAACCCCATCACGGGGTTCTGACCCTCTCCAAACTGCAAATCTGAGAGCAGAGCTGGGCACCCCCTGCAGCTGTCAGAAATACAGTGACAGAAGCACTGACACCTTCACCTAATGAGGCTCTCAAGCCACAGAGCTGCGCTGGCAAAAGGCAAAGTTTGAACAGAAATTCCATGGATTCGCCCCAGTGCCACGAGGGAGCAAACAGGAAACTTCCCCCTGCAGCACATCGGGATTTGATGGCATTTCTTATTGCCTTATCCCCAAAAGGAGGGATTTTGGAGCTGGAACATCTCTAACCCACCGTGGCTATAAATAGTTCCAGATATCCCTTGATTTGCTTCAATAACGACCCCTGGCTGTGCTTTGAGTGCAAAACCTTGGCGTGGTCGAGGTTTTCACCCTTCAGCTCTGCACTCTATTGTTTATTTTTGGGACGTGGCACCGAGTGGTGCCTTTCTGCCTGAAGTACCTCGTGCTCCACAGCATCCCCGAGCTGGAAACGCAGCAATCCCGTCCCACACCACACGTCCAGTGTCACGACTCAGGGCAGAGTCGTGATTTTGTCTCTAGGCTCAGTCCCAGCTCTGAACGTGCAGCAGGGCCGAGCTGGCCCAGGTCAGCCATGGCCTTTGCTGTCACCATTGAATGAACTTGGCGCTCGGGGGGCGAGAGGAGCCCAGGTGAGGGATGAGGTGATGCCCTGAGGTGGCGCTCGCAGGTGAAGCCTCAGGTGAGGCCTCAGGTGAAGCCTCAGGTGAGGCCCTGCAGGGCCCTACCGGAAGTCGCCTCACGGCCCAGCCCCGCCCAGGTGAGGCGGCGCGGCGCTCGCTGGGAACGGCGGGTACCTGAGCGGCTGAGGCAGCGCGGGGAGCAGGGGGGACACCTCTGCCCCCCGCTCAGGTGAGGTGTGCGGCCCGAATCCGCCCGTCCCTGCCGGTACCTGCCCGTTCCTGCCGGTGCATCCCCGGCCACCGGCGGCACCGGGAACGCGGACTCCCGGTTGCCGAGACAACAGCCGCCTCAGCTCTCCTCCAATCACCGCGCCTGTTACTTTGAGCTCTGCGGCAGCCGCCCAATCACAGGCGAGCTCTCAGCGCCGCCGCGGCCGGTTTAAGGTGGTTCGGCGGAGGCGATTCGCGCGTGCGCCTTAAGGCGGCTCTGGCTGCTGCTCGCGCCACCGGGAGCGG
>VZTA01023097.1:0-53675 GCA_013398855.1 Mohoua ochrocephala | reverse complement strand
ATTAAGATATGAATTTAGAAGTCAGTGTTACGGTTACAAGCAGACCTCAAGGTTTAATGGAATATGAACTCCATGTAATAATCTAGTGTGTACCCGCAGTGAGCAGTGATGCAGTTTAGGACAAAGTTCTCCCTGGACAGTGAGGGATACAGGTTCTTTAATTGTACCAGACTCCATCCCAGTAGCTGCATTTGGTAGTTGGAAAGATTTGTAGTGAGAGAGGGCATGCAAAGAATAATTCTGTTAATATCCATGCCCATAAATTTAGAAAGTCAAATTTGAGCAGTATTTCTAAATGCATTCTACTTTGCAAAGGTTTTATAAAGAAAGGCAAGTTGGCTAATTTAATTGCTGTACGCAGGTGTGTGGAAACAGGCCTTTCGGCTGTTTCTTTTTTTATTTAACATTTATTAAATTTGTTTCTCATTTCCAATGATGGCAGTAAATGAGTATTACACTGTTTATGCATTTGTTTAGGAAGATTGTTATTAATCATGCTTTGCCCATATTGGTGTACATGGTAAAAGTCTTTTCCAAGAACAAACTTTTATTCTTCCTGCTTGTAGAGTAATTTTTTAATAAAAGATTTCCCTATAGACAATTTGTCTAGTTGCCAAATGCTTTCTGAAGTTTGTTTGGGTCAGTAGAAGGGCTGGAGCTGTCACACAAATGCCAAAAATGGGCAAGGCAGAACATCTGGAGTGACTTAGTTGGAAAAAAAGTATTTATAAAATTAATTAGGAGAAGAACCCAAGAAAATAGGAAGAAGCCTGCGTGGCTGAAAGAATACACAGTATGTTTTTAGGCTGCTGGAGAACTTGCTCACATAAATTTTTTTGACCTCAAGAATCTGGCCCTTGCTATCAGTAACATCAATGCATGTTTGGGATATAATAAATCCATGTTCATGGTCTTACTTTCCATTTAGCAGAGCAATAACTTCACTGGAATTGTCTGCCTTCAGATGATGCACTAAGTTCTGCTGGCACGATTCCAATATCTGGAAACATTACCGTGTTATTTTAGTATTAAAAAGTGTCAAACTCTCATTTTCTTTATTTATCTTTCCATCTTATTTTGTAGAACAGATTCATGCTCCTCTTAAAAGGCGGTGTTATCAGCTCAAATATGCTCCATGGTGATAAATATCAAACCAATCTGATGGTTTAAGTAAAAATAAATTACCTGTTTAGTCTAGCAATAAGTAGTGATGACAAGGCTTAAATAGCTATGGACCTCTAAGTAAGCACTTGCTCCCAAACAAGGCTCTTCTGTAACTAGGTTAAAACATAAATAATCTGCTGTGTGTGCCTACGTTGGTTGGGAATAAGCTGACCAGTAATCTGTTTATAGAAAAATGCACATAAATCAAAGGAGATACACAAGCATAAATCTGGAACAATGTATACATGTATCGAGGTTTTATTCTATTTTTGAAACAAATAGAGGGGTTTGTCCCCTAAAGTTGATATGATTATAATGCAGACATATTTTCTCTTAAAAAGGCAATACTATCAATAATATTCAGAAAATATTTCTTGCTTCCCAGAAACACTCTTTCCCCTCCCCTTCCTTGTTTTTCTCACTGTTTATAGCTTAAAATAGATGAGAATATTACACAGAAGATCTGTAGGCTTTTCTGGGTTATTTCCTTATCTGAAACTATTTCCTTTCAGTCTCATAGCTGTTGGTACCCAGACGTGTCAGATGTTTCTGCTCCTTGCTCTAGGACTGCAACCTCAAAAGGCAGCTCTGACATCAGCAGTGAAGAATGTGTCCTTGGGGATAATTGAATTCCAGCAATTACCTGGACCATATGCTGAATATAAGGGGTGGCTTTTCCCTTAGTGCTGAAGGCTGGAGTAATTTTGGCTATGGTAATACTCTCATGGTGTATTAAATGCATCTTACAATAACGCCTTATCCAAATTAGCGTAGAATTATCCTTATGGATATAGAACATTTCTAAACTAGCTGAGGTCGATAAAATGATGCTCGATTTCCATTTGAAGTTTATTATGCCTTAACAGGAGAACAAAACCTCTCATGCTTTAAGCAGACCCGGGTTTTTCCTTGCCTTTATATCAGTGCTTCACTGTTTTTACTGCTGGACTTTTCTTTGCGATGTATTGCCTGAATCTTGCCATCTTGCAGTGCACAAAAGTGTCCTGCTCACTCAGAACACAGAGAACAGACTATTCTAAAATAGAAAAAAGGGGAAGCAGTAAACTCTGAGAAGGGGAGCACATGGGACTAAGCAAGATAAATTAGTGAGTAGCAGGTGACACCTGGGGTGAGATTTTGAGAGGAGAAGCTGACAAAATGTACTAGCCTATAGGGAAATAGGTTACCCACCTGCCTTGCTGTGACTGGAATATCTCATCCGCTTGTTTGCCATCCTTAGGATTCTCTAAGATTATTTTCACTGTTTGCAGTAAGAAACTGCTTAATGGAGGCCTAATTCTAGGAGGGGAAAAAAAGCCGATGGTTGTATTTTTCATGGCTGAGGAAAGAGAAATAGCATGGTGCTGGCAGTCCTGCAATATGGTACCTGCTACAACACAAACAGAAGCAGAATTTTGTTACAGGTTGCAAATTTCTTTCTGTGTCCTTGAAAATCTTCACAAGAGTGCAAGCATTGCTTTTCATTTGCAAATTGTTGAAGTTGTTACCATTCTGGTGTTACCTTATCTTATCCTAATTTCCTTAGCTTGTAATAGCTGTGGCCTATTTACTTTTGAGGTCTAAATCATCTTGGTTTAGCGGAGGCATGGTTACCTGGGGCAATTTCTATTCCCTCTAGAAGCATGCTTTTGTGATTATGATGTTTATAAGCCTCGAGCGAATGGTTGGGAGGACAACACAGCGCTCAACTCCAGATGGCCCAGTTTAAAGCTACTAACATGATTCTTCTTCTTTTTTTTTTTTTTAAACATTTATTTCTTATTTCCATAAAGTACATTTCTTACTACAAGTGAATTTTCTACGATTTTAACTTTATACCAAGGTATTCCATGAACTGCTTCACTCACTATGTCTCCTTTTTAGAGTGACTTTTAAAGATATTGAAATATATCTCATTTGCCTTCTGAAACACAGAGCTGGGTAAACTGCGAAACCTTAACACCTCTCACTTTTGAAAGCTATGAGAACCATGCCAGGCTATTTGAAAATCAAAGTAATTATCAAAATAAAATGATCCAATATCAAATGATAAAAAATCAACTTTGTCTGCTAAGTCATCATGATTAGACAAACCTTCTTTTGCTTATGGAATTCTGCCATTTTATGGATGGTGTAGTAAAAAACTAGAGACTTCAACTTTTGAAGAGGTTGGTATTTTTTCTTCAGTTCACCTCCTTAATATTAACATTTCATTTGAATCTTAGCTTAGTTTCAGTCCACTTGCACCACAAAGGTGCCACAATCCTTACTGACACGAGAGCACTGTTTTAAGACCCCTGCCTGTGAAGGATGAGGCTGCAGAAAGAGGACTGGAGAGCTCTGATAGTTACCCACTGCTAACACGATCTCTGAGGAGCTCTGTGTCAGTGGCACAGTTACAAGCAGAAAGGCAGATGTTCTGAATGTTTCCTGAGGTCCCTCTCTGAATATTCAGGAACGAGGGGAGCTGATTTGATTTAAGGATGAATTTTAATCTCCTGAAGTTCACTCTCAACTTCTAACCTATTTTTAGTTTGAAGAATATTGTTAATATTATGTTGTTACCTTTTTGAAATGTATTAACTCTTCATTTCTTCTCTTTGCTAAAGAATGCTTGAAAGTCTCCATCTGAAGGCCTATTGTGACATCTTTTTTAGCAGGTTTCTTCTGCAGCTACATAATGTCATTTGTAATTGATAAACTTGTCGGAAAGAGATATTTTCTGTGCAGTCCTAGTTAGTAGTTTTGTCTGCAATTGATATAGAATAGATCTCAAATTGATCAGAGCCGAGTTTAAGGCCCTTTGTTTTTTTCATTGACTTATCTTCTTATTCAGGATAGGCTTGATTACTGAAGTTGTTGTCTCCCTTATGAAACTCTGATTTGGACAATGTGGTCTTGGAATGTTTAAAACTCCTTTCTTTTCATTGTTTGTTTTCTGATTGCCATGTTATAGAATGGATTTTTCCTTTGCTAAAAAATTAAAGTTTACTAAAACATTTTGAGGAAAGGGTCACTGGGGATAGCTCAGTCACCTGCTAAATGCCTTGAGGTGGAAAAGCCCCCATCAATTTCCTGTAAGCTCGCTTCTCTTACCACCTGCTTCAAATAGATGACATTACACATAATATTCAGTCCATATTTTCAATGAAAATATTTTTAACATTTTTGAGAGGACCATACAGTGTTTCAGACCGGACTGTTAGTCATTTGATACTCAGTGATTTTTCATGACTGTAGTGTTCACATTCATTACCCAGCTTCAGTAACAAAATATGCTAGATAAGGGCGATATTTAGGAAGTGATAAAGAGATTAAAGCCATGAATTTACTTCTAACTCTATTCCAAACAGAAGATAAATCAGACATAACCTTTTTGAATTCATTATTTCTCTTTTTTGTTGTATATGTGTGTGTGAGAGATGCCATTTTTCCTGGGACAAGAATGAAGAAAAATTAAATATATTGGAAATGTACCCGAATTAAGTGGTCTAAGATCTTCATATATTTACAGAGAATGAAAGCAAGAGGTTTGAAAACCTGTCCCTGGCAGCACAGTAATTTTGTGCTGTCAGGAGACCCAGCATGTTCCTCCAAGGCATTCAGTACTAGCCACTGCCACCAAAAGCTATTGGCCCAGATGGAGATATCCTCATTTTGAAATATTTCTTTATTTCTCTATGCAGAGGCATGCATTCAAATTAATTGAACAGGCATGTTTTTGTTAGCATTAGGCTCACTATGGAGTGCTGAGATGAGAAGGGACAGATATACTTATGTAAGCAGATGCAAGTTCAACGTGCTGGCAAACTCTTGCTTTATTTTGGTACTTTGAGACAACATCGCTTTTTCTACAATCAAGACAAAAGTGGTGAGGCTGCTCACAGGAACAACTATGAATAAAAGTAAATGAAATACAATATTGGAAAGTTTTTCTTGGAGATAGAAGGGAAAAGGAAAGCAAAAATAAAAATATTTTAATATTTTTCCAACTATATATGTGGGTGGAATACTATTAAATATCTTGTCTGCCTGCATAGCGAGGAGCATAAACAATAGGATTTTTGGTGAAATTGCACTTCTGTCTGGTTAAATTCAATGCATTCCAGGTATGGGTTTCTATGACCATTTAGGTTAGTATCCACGGTTTTATTTCAGGCATTTTCCCCAGTGAATATTCTGGCAACTCACCCTTTGGCATAAAAAGGTGTATTAGTGCAGCTGGCTTTTGTTTTGTTTTCTTCTGTGGAGCCTGATTCCATAGATAAACTCTGAGAACATCTATTGTGAAGAGCCTTGCAGGTGAGATGGGTAAATGAAAGCTTATTTTTTGAATCCCAAAGTAAGTTTTCATGGGGGAAAGTGTCCATGTCCTTTGGTCCTATCAAGCTGGGTATATAGGGAATGCTCCATAATCAAAAATATAGATGCCTAGGAAATTTTGATGTTTCTAGGTGGAGTTTCATCAAAATCAAGTATTCAAATATTTGAAAACTTTCTTCAAATTCAAGTGTTAGCGTGACATGGAGATCTGAATGGAGCCTTTAGAATTCACGGTTTGAACCTGGAGTGACTTACATGATCAAGAGGTACTTAAAATTCAAATTCTTCTGGAGTTCAAATTCTGATAATAAATGTGATTCTTGGCTGTATCAATGTCATGGCTTTACTGTCCAAAGCCATATGATGCTGTCAGTTTTCCATTTCACACTGCACTTCAGTGAACTGGGCTCTTTAGAAGATGTACTGACACGAATATAAACAGTTAGAATTCTGCGGAACTCCAGACCACATGGAAATCTTTCCAATTACAATGTTTTGCCAGTCTTTACCTCCCATCATGATCTAAAATTATGCTTTCTTTTTCAGAAGAGTATTTATTTAATCTGCCAAGAATTTAGCCACCCTGATTGAATTCTTAGTGCTCTGGGCTCTTAGGAAGACCAGAGTATTTGGGGCCAGTTCTCAGGTCTGAGCACACAAAGAACCACTGATGAAGGCTAGTAACAAAGTTCTACTTCTGATTCTGGTTTTCTAAGTGTCTCAGTTTGGAGTTCTTATGAGTTGAGGTGAGTGAGTAGCTCTGTCTTCTCAAGTGATTATTCTTCCCTCAGGGATTTGACAACAGTATTAATTTTTACCAATGTTTTGGTAAAACATCATACTGCCGGGAGGGTTATGCTGGCAGGTGCTGGATGATCCTGCATCTCTAGAAGTGAGGCTGAAAACATCTGCAGCTCTTGCATGTTTCAGATGTGAACTTTGGTTCTTGGTAATATTTTAAGACATCAGCATTGGGTATCTTCAAAAAGTAGTTTCACCTGCTCAAAATAAGTACCAGGCATTTTCTTATGGAATTTAGTTCTCTATTCCAAATTTTGGAAAAAAGTATAAAAGAACCTGCAAATATCCTATGTTTTCAAAAGAGATTGTAATCCTTCAGTCAGAAACTGAGCTCCTTTCTGCCTTGGTGAGATTTGGATGATGAATATAAGTGCCAGAATACGTTCCATTTCTGCCCACTTTTCTCTGGAGGCCTCCTGTGCCTGACACATCTGAATGACACCCACAGGACAGGAACCCTGCAATGGTTGTATCCTCTGTTTGAGACACCTTTTCTGGGGCTGTATCTTATTTCCAATGCTATGGCATGAAGACATAGTGACTTTTACACATTGTAGAAAATTCCTTTAAGGTGGCTTTCAAGGGAAGATTTTTTAGAATTTAAGTGACACCTCAATGGTGGATTTAAGGTACCTTTGGAAAAATATGAATTTATTCAGCGTAAGAAGTTTGTCTTTCCCCACAAAGCCAGTCTGAGGCTGTGAGGGAAAGTAAATGATTCGCAGCTCTCCAGAGCATTTTAGAAACTCTTACTGCATGGCTGTTCGACAACAGAGCAATTCCTAGAGGTCAGCACAGGCTGTCAGATCTGCTTGCAATTGCCCTGTGCCAGTTAGTCTCCTCTAATTGCAGACAGGACTTGTACACTGCAGAAAAATCTCATGCCCTGTTCTGATAGGAAGATAGCATCTATCAGAGCATGGGGTTATTTATTTTCATATTTTTTAATGTTTGAATGCACACCAACCAAAAATTTGCACTTAAAAGGAGCCTGTGTTTTATACTATGACACATACATTATCATTTACTTGTGCAGTTCTTTCAGCTAAATTTAGAAAGACAGTTTTAGGTCATGAAGTCTAGAGAAACATTTCAAATACAGAAAAAGAATATGTACCACTAATAAGCCATGTATGAATTTATGTGGATAACATCTGAAATGGAGATTGTTCATCATTCTCCATCCTAGCAGATTTTATTATAATGGATTCTGACTGGAATGTTACATGCACACATGCACAAATGCACGCACAGAGCACTTAACCTATTCAAAAAGACTGGGCACTCTATTGTTTAGGATGGATTTAGTTAACTGAGTATTGATTTAAAGAACTTGGAATACAACTGCCCTAAATTTTTGGTTAGAACACTTCTATGGTATCTGTGTTGTACAAGCATCAGTTAGCATGTCCTCAGTCATTGTGACTGGAATCTGACAGAATAGACTACAGGAAAGTGACTTGAATTGAGAATGAGATCAGTGTTGAAATCCACACTGAATTGGCAGTGGAGTGAGAAATGCAGGGATCAAGGACTGTTGAGCGAAACATTCTGCCCAGTAAGATCTGCAAGTAGCAAAATCATAAAAATTAGCTGAGAAAAGTCTGAGAGCTACATAATCTTCACTGAAGATAAAGTTTCTTTTAATTTACGAGAGGGATTCAATAATTTCACAAACCCAGCAGTACTAATTGCCATATTTGTATCTAGTTCAGAACAGTTATTTGGAAATAATTTATCTTTTCTTTCCCACCAATGTATTATTATCATTTTATTTAGGCTTGTCAGCACCCTCTCTTTATTGTGGAGAATATACACTATCTTTTACAGGTGTATAAATATATAATCTTCTATGCCCATGGGCGCACACATATACACGTACGTATATACAAGTATACCCAGACACACTTAAGACCTTCATATTTTTCATGAGGGAATTTTTCATTACCTTGTTATGTCATACTAAGACCTGAAGAGCCCTTTATGCCAGTTGTAAAGATGTCAAGTTCTATTAATAAAAGACTTGGACATGAGCATGGCTTGGAAAACACATTTGTCTTTAGAAATAAAAATGTCATTCATCTTCTCTGGCACAAAAAAAAAACCCAATCAAGGCATTTCCTAAAATCTTTTAGGAAAAAAGAAATTACTGAAATTACATAATCCCCAAAATTTTATTAAGTGAGCAAATTAAAGTCAATAGAAAATAGTAGTGGGAAAATATGTCTTTCAGGTTTCAAGTTCCAAAATTACTCTTCTTCTCATAGAAAGCTTTAGTACAGAAGACCTCTTGCCCTGTTGTGTATTCTCATACATATGGCCATAAAATGGATAATAATGTCTTGGGACAGATGTTTAGGGGAAAAATGGAGTAAAAATAACCTTCAGCTAACTTGCTCTGACAAAATTTTAGGAAATATTTTCTGTGTTTTGTCTACTTTCAGAGCTTAAGTGAATCACATGGCTTTGAAAGCTGTTTTTAAAAATGTATGAGCTCCAGAAAGCCAAGTATTGTAGAAGACAACTTCTTCCACACTTTCAATATCTAATAGTGCAAGGAAATGTCCCACATTCATATTCTTAGAACATTGATGTTGAGTCATGAAGAAGAATCATGCAAAGGCACACAGTAAGCTAATGGTTTCTTTATTCTAATAAATTCTAGTTCTCGTGTGCATGACTCCCTTTCTGCCTGTCAGTCTCTTTACTCAACATTTCAACTGTTTATAGTCTAAATATGATGAGTTCGAACTTATCAGTTCACATGACCCAGCAAACCTCCTTGTCACTACCAAATATTAGTGTTTAGTACTACACTTAGACCTGTGTCTCTGTTTCCCTCTGCTGTTCTGCTGAGACATTGCTAGTTTTTCCAGTCTAAGCCCTGCGTTTGGGAAGCCACGCTTAGCTCACTTTAAAGCCAAATTGTGTTTCTTGCTTGTCTACAAACATCTGCCAGAAGGTCTCCAAAACTATTAGAACACACGGTTTATGGTGTGTCCACAATACACAGAAACATTGGGATGCAGATGTTTAAAAACCCTATAGCAGACAGAGATGGTCTTTTTGGGGTTGTACAGCCGGCAATGACAAGAGAGATGTCATGTCCCACCTGCCGGATGAAAATTTCTTTGACTGAAGGTGAGATGAGATAAAAGGAAAGCCCCAGGAGGGAAGCAGTTTTTCCACCTGCTGCTTTTCCACCAAGGATATCCAGCAGGTTTTCAAAACCCTGCAAGAGCAAGATAGGGTGGGACAGAAGGTAAAACAGAAGATGGTTCCCTAGATCTGTTGCTGTGGAGGGAAGATTTCAGGTTTTGATTCAGCAGAAAAAAAAATTGTATCTGAGAAGAATAAAAATATCTAAAAATATCTCTTGGGTTTATTTTCATTTATGAAACATCTTCAGAGAAGATAGAAACATTAACAATTACTTTAAATAAGTTTGGTTTTACAAATGTAAAATTAGGTTGGGCTGGTTGCTGAGGTTTGCCCTGCTCATGTCTTGACTCTTCCTCTCATTGAAATACATCTTTTTCATGTGCTTTGCTCCTGCTTTGGGAGGTTTCATATGCCACTTTCCTGTACCTCAGCAGCCCTTAGGGCTGACACTAGGTCAGAGCAGTGAAGAGTTGAAGTCAAACACTTTAACCCTAAGTCATGCACTCTGACTAGAAGGGGTCTGGTGTTAGAAAGGTGCTCTCATGTGGAGAGCGTGGGCTTTGGTTGACACTTCTGCTTCAGGCTTTGAACTATATCTTTAGCACTGGCCAACTAAGAGAGTGGAAGACAACTCCAAATGATTAGTGAATGCTTTAAAGGTGTTTTTAGCAGCTGTTTTAGTGGGTCATGGCCATGGCTGTGCAGTGTTAGTTCTTTCTGAAATACAAGGATGGCTTCAAACCTGCCGGTTGAATCACGTGCAGTCATCTGTTTGTGCCCTCACTTGAACCCTCAGCGTACGAGGCTCGCTCCATCTGCCGTGTCCTTCCTGGCACACAGCCGGATGCCTTCTTAATGGAGCAGACAGCTGTACTGCAAGGGCGTGGAGCCTGAGATTGCTGCACCGCAAGGAAATCCCCGTGCACAGCAAAGCCCAGCAAAGTTTGCGATTATGAGCGGCAGCAAATTTACTCATACTTGTATCTTTTGGCAGGCAA
Source organism: Mohoua ochrocephala (assembly GCA_013398855.1). Taxonomy (NCBI): domain Eukaryota; kingdom Metazoa; phylum Chordata; class Aves; order Passeriformes; family Acanthizidae; genus Mohoua; species Mohoua ochrocephala. The sequence continues at coordinate 43,227 of VZTA01023097.1, read as the reverse complement.
GCAAATGCCTATTGAAGTCGGAAATCTGGTCCTACTTTGTTTACATAAAATTTACCTTCCTTTAAGGTACTCCAAAGGACCTGATTTTCCCCCCTAATTTAAAAGACTTAAGTGGAAGTTCTCATGTTGTGGTATTTCCGCAAGTTCTTTAGAAATATCCTATGAACAGAAGTACATAGTTTTAATAATAATTTAAACACTTTATAACACTATGTTATATGATACTTAATAATGAACTTCAATATAATTTTCAAATAAACTCAGACATGAAAGGAATGTAGTCTTAACTAGTGTAGATTGTGGTAAAAATGCATTTAGAGGTTACATCTTTGACAAGTCAGAAACTAATGGTTCTCTGAAACACAAAGAGCTGCTTCACCCATCTTTGACCTTTGCTAACTGCATTTTAAATTACAAAATGGCAAACGTCTAGTTACAGAGACTCCAAAATGTAGTTTTGTTTGCTGAGTGGACACGTTTACAGGGCACAGTATGTAACACAATTGGCACACCTGCTCATCTGAAGATTATGAAGCCACTGACTAGGAACTTAAAGCCTCTGTGGTAACAAATATTTAACATTTGTGTGCATATTTGCAAGACAAATATATTTTAGCAATTGCAAGAGCAATCCAATTAGGAAAGGCAAAAGAACAGTCTGGTTCTGCAGACTCCAGTTCACATAGTCCAATTTAAGCTGTTTGAAGGTGAGCTCCGTGTTATTTAGAAACCTCAGTTCTTCCAAGTAAATAACAACAAATGTTAGATATTTTAAACAGAAAGAACTGGCAACTGAAAAACAGGGAACAAAAGGCTTATTAAAGTGGATCTGAGATTCTTTAGGAATATATGAATATAAAAATGTGTATCTTTCAAACATTACAAAGGAAAAAAGTGAGTATATGTACGTATAAGACACACCCATGCTTGTGTTTGTAGAAGTACAAATGTAAAGCAGAAAGAAGTAATGCAAAAGCACCTGATTTTATTGATGTTTGATGAAATGACAGCTATTCTGGGAAGCAAAAAATGGTATGAGTTGTTTCAAAGCTATATAGAAATAAATGAAACAAAGCAAAAAGGTAATCTTAGTTTGCCTCGGGTATTTCACACAAGCACAGGCAAATAGAGGTGCTTATTTTGGCATGGACGCTCAGGACCCTCTCTGAAGTCAGATTCTTTTACTCACTCCACACCACCAATTAAATCTGAGTATGAGGTATAACCTAAGGTGATCAACTTTGTTGAGATTAAGTTAACTCTGAGCAAAGAAAGTGCAATGTTAGTTGTTCTAAGTGATACAAATGTCAGAAATTGGTGTGCTTGCAAACTTTATATCCTTGTTAGAAGCAAGCTGTAAAATCAATATGTTAGCTCATAAACTCTGTCTATAACCTGCTCATGGAACTCATTGACAGATTTGATTTTGACCTTTTTCTTTCTGGATGTCTTGGTATTTTCCCTCTTGTACAGGAGACCAAGCTTTAGAAAGTATGTAGATATTGGCTGTGATGGCTTTGTGTCTTAGTGCTGAAACAGAAAGCATTTAACCTCATGAATTTTTAAATTGTATTAATAGATACAAATATTGGTATCCCACACATTTATAAATTAATAAGACACTGCAAAGGGAACCAATAAATAGTGAAAACTAGTAAGAGTGAAATCTAATGCATGTCCTGAAATTGTTTTGACAGATACAGTACCCATTTTCTTTTGGAATTGTTTTATGAAACTGTAGCTCTTTTAGAGTTGTATTTAAATTTCATCTGTGCTGAACCAGGTGTTCTTCAAATCTTATAAGGAAAGAGATTTCTTTCAGCTCTCTACTCTCCCTGGCATGCATACAGTATTGCTCATTTTCTTTTTTGAACTTAGGTATATATATTTCAGAAAACATTTCATACAAACTGTGTGACACGTCTTTTCCTTTGTGTAATTTCTGTTGAGAGTTAGGTTGCAATAGAGCATCTAAAGTACATTAGTATAAAATCCTAGCACAGCAACAATACCACTTATGGTAAATTCTGTACAAATACTCAAATAGACATGATTCTGATTTCAATTCTCTACAACTATCTTAAAAAGAAGATAAAATGAGCGAGTGGGGCAATCAATAGCTGGGAGCAAGTACGAATTTCAAAACCCAAACAAACAAAGTTATGTATAATATTTTGCTAGAATGAACAGAGGATAAAAGCAAAGACTAATCAAACTTCCTTTAGGAGTGTTTTCTTGCCTCTCTCTAAAGATATCCAGCCTCACTATATATATTCTTGTCAGCTCTCTTGCTACTCAGTTCCCCTGGCCTTCCTCAGGGCCTTAAAGTTGGTGGTTTTACACTGTAGTTAATGCAAAAGAAAAAAAGTCTGCTCTTAAAATATCCTTTTGGTTGTCTGGCTGTCTCTGCCCAAGTATCTCTAGAAATGATAGTAAAAAGAAGCACTTTCCCTGAAGGCTTTTTGGGAGCATCTTGTTTTCAAGACCTTTTAATGACCTGAAATACCTAAGCAGTACATATTAAACAAAGACAAATAAGTGATGGAGACTACTAGAGCTGTCTGATTGTTGTGCAACAAGCAGCCATGACTTTTTGCTGTGAAATATATACAGAAATATGTCCCCGAGAGTGAAAATTGTCATTCAAGGAAAAAAAGTAACCATAATCAAGGCAGATCTCTGCTGAATTACATGTGCTATTTTGTAGTGACTGGGACACACCAGTACATGGAGACTCCACTGGAATGAATGGCGATTTCATGGCAATTCATGCAAACATTACTCATGTCTTCTGGCAAGGTTATCTAAGGACAAGACTGTAAAAAGAAAGTATTTAAATGAGCTTTAATACATTGCAGGTCTGTACAGTATCCTCCTTGTTTACAACTGCTTTCATACATGAAATACATAAAAATGGGGTCTTTTTTGCATTTGGTAGATTAATTAAGAAACACAGTAAAAAGTTAAAGGACTACTGCCTTGTGCTACTAAATCATTTATTATACAATACCATACTTGAAGGAATGAGCACGTTTTTAACTGTATTGAAATGCAAAGAAAATTTTCCCTATTACTGAAGTCCAAAGGCATTTTTGATTGAGGGGGATAGCTATTAGATTACTCAGTGTGAATGGTCCCAATAAAACTTCTCTGTAACACTGATTTATTTTATTAATCTGTATGGTAGACTTTGGACACTGAAAATCACAAATTTACAGTCAGACTGACACTGAAAGACTGTGCATAATTGAAGATCCAATAATTCAAACTCGATATTTTCCCCAAGGAGCAATTTCAAGGAAAATAAAAATCGCGGATTCCTTTGCACGTTTGGTATCTCATAACAGCTTTAATCAAAAATTTCTTCCTCCTTTGTTCCTGAAAACATTTATGTAGTGGTATAATCAATCCTGCTGACTCCTAACTCCTTTGCATAAGAGAATACAATAATAAAATGTCAAAATAGCTGTCATGCTACAGAACTTGCTTTGCCTACTGGTTACTGAAAGTAGCACTTTACTAATATCTTTGTAAGTGACAAACACTTGAGAACTTAGAGGTGTTCAAGGACTTCCTAATCAGCAAGAAACATTCTTAAACACAGGTAATAGGGGAAATCTTGTGGGGAAAATTTATTGTAAATGTTAGTTTTGGTAGAACACTTCCCTGCTGAATCTTTTAGAAATGTCCAAGAGATCTTTGCTGCCAATAAATGAAGAAAAAAGGAAGTAGGAGAGACATTTCAGAAACTGTATTAGAGTTTGCAAAAGGTGTGCTGTATATTTAATAAGATTATCTGGGCTCCAGAACAAAAAAAAACTTCAAATGTGCTGAGTTCTGAGCAGAAATTATGATTAAAAAGCATCTTTTGATTTTTATTTTTTTTTCTTTCAGGAGATGAGCAGGTCTGGGGGATCTTGATACCTATACAGAGAAAGACAAGAAACAGTGTTATGGTAAATATGACTCTTAGCAAGATCTACAACAGTCTTACTTAAAGTAAACCTTCTGTATGAAACATTCATGACTGACAGAAAAACTACTGCTAGGATGGACTAAATAAATATTGCTGTCATGTTTAGACAGTTCTTGACAGTTTTCCCCTTTTTTTCTTACTGGTTTCATTTTCATAAGAAAAAATGAGAAAAAGCATTTAATACTTTCCAGTCTATATTATCTGCCAATCTTAGGATTGTTTTGTAACCATGAAAATGCTTCTAAGAATACCATTCTTCACCAGATTAAGACATTTTGTGCTGTATTATTCACAAGTGATTTCAGCAGAAGGTGTAATGAAACTGTGGTAGGTGTATATGGGATTATTTAACTTCTTGCAACAATTTATATGACACTCTTGGAGGTTTGAAGCTGAAATATTAAAGCACCTTTCTTCTGGCAGAGAAGTTTAAATATTTTATTATGAAAATGAAGAAAACTGAGACACTGATTTGCTTCTTTTTCTCCTCCTCTTGCCACTCCTTCCTGCATTTTTCCATTGGAAAATAACACGATATATAATGATATATAAGTAATGAATAATATTATGTATATAGCTATTAAAAAAATAATAGTAATAATTATAAACCAAATAAAAACATAGCACCAGCTTGTTCACTGCTAGCACATAAGTCAAAGGGGCCCAGGTCATTGACAGATAACTCTTGCCCCAAGCCACAAAAAATAGCAGTTACAGACACCATAGTCCTCTTATTTGGGGAGATCTTTTAGGCTTCTGGTTTCACCAGACATAACCGTGTTCCCTGTGGATGGAAAAATGCATCTGTGTCAGATTTTGCATCTTGGTTTTTGATCTAGGATATAAGTCTTAAAGTGCGTCCTCATATTTCCTGATCCGTATTTCCACGCAGTACCTCGTGTGTATACAGAATGCTGTGGCATGAGTATTCTGATTTCAGCTGCAACTTAACTTTCAGGAGGAAAACCAGCTTGGTTTTGAAGAGTCATTTGTAGAAATTTGGCCTTCTTTCATATCACTTGATTGACTCTTTAACCAAAACTGCTCTGCTCTTGGCAAGGATAATCGTTAACCTCTGGCAGTATTTGAATTCAGTGAGAATTTTGGATCTCCATTCAGAGAGGGCTGCACTTCATACAAATCCATTTATCTCTTATTCTAATGATCAAGTGGGCCTGAATACAAGTTAAAGGGCTCTGTGGGACTTTGCTGGTAATAAACACCTCCTACCACATGCCCATCCTCAGTTCCACACTCCTGTGCAGAAAGGCTAGAAAGTGTTGGCAAAGGATGAGATGTAATTCCAGTAATGATCACCCTATTTGAGAAGAACCAACCCTCAGAAACCTTCTCAAAGCGGCACATGTCATAGAATCACAGATGGTTTGTGTTGGAAGGGACCTCAAAGGTCATCTTGTTCCAACCCTCCTGACATGGGCAGGGAACCTCTCATGAGACCATGTCACTCAGATGCCCATCCAGCCTGGTCTTGAACACCCCCAGGAAGGAGAACTCCACAAACCTCTCTGGGCTAAAGATCCTTTTGAACTTTTCTGGTGGCCATAATGAGAGGCAGAAGGCACGGTATAAGTATATGACACTAAACATACCTGATAGGACCTGAAAAGCTTTACACTTGCTGTCTGGGCACCTGGCATAGGTTGGCAGCAATGACTGATGTTGCCATTTTGCTCAGATCTCACTCCTTAATTTCACTCAGGCTGCCTGGACCAGTCTATTCTTTTGGGAATAGCTAAGTAGTTAATTAAAGTATGCCTGTCTTTGGGAAAAAAAGGAAAACAAAAGTGGTTAATGAGACCAGTTCCTTGGTCCTTTAGCACTAGCAAAGTCATATTACAGTGATTAGGACTGGAAAATGAGAAGTGTGATAAGATGCTAAGGAGCTGTGAATATATGAATTTCAAATAGCAAGCAGGTTATGTCTGAGCTGTATTAAAGAAGGCCACCTGTAGAAATGGCAAAGTATAATGTGTATTATGGAACAGTAGCATTAATTTTGCAGGAGAATGGGAAATATAAGAATGGCAGGTGACGAAAGTGAACAGAGATGTCCACTTACATCAGGCATTGTACACAAGAATTAAAATGATAAAGATCAGAATTTTGCAAGTTATTTCTTACTTTTTTTTTCTCTGCTGTCATATCAGGCAGTTTTAATACCTCAGAAACAGCTTGTATCTAGCCCTGACATTTATCATTTTGCATATCTCAGGAGTGTCAGTAGAAAACCTGGTGGAATATATCAATTGACTAATGACTCTGCCGCACATACACAGAATATGTATTTTTCTTTACTATTTTGAATAGGAGAGTTAGTTTTGTCTCTTTCTGAATCCTTTATTTTCAGTTATCACACAGCACTGGACAGCAAGATGGTCTTCATTTCTCTGTGGCACAGCTCAGCTTTGTACCATACTTTCTTGAATATCCTCTCTCTTCTTCTCTCTTCATTCACATATTGTATTAATCAGGTATTCCCTACTAGTTTCCATCCTGAGCCTTGTGGCAAACTGGCCTAAAAACCTGATTTCCTTCAACATTGCAACTACATGTTGCTGATCTTGTATCCTCCTTTTGCTGTGAACTGTTTTGCAAGCCACGCTCAAAGATCTTTGACTCTTCTATCTGTCACTACTTCCAATATTTTATTCTTTTTAATTTGAAATGACCCTTGCATAGCATCTGTAATACTTCTGAAAGCATCTATAATGCAAAATCTGACTAAAATGAGACTATAAGTTTGCAGAAATGAACCAGTAGCTGACTGTTTAGAGTGCTTTGGCTTTTTTTTTAGGAATTTTTGTTCTGGTTTCTGTTCTGACAGCTTTGCAGGTGGCCCAGTTACAGGTTACAGAGATATCTGCAGGCTACAGGCTGTCTGTCCATCCCAGTAAATGCAGAGAACATTTCCATCAGGAAAGCCTAAAAAGAGAAATGGGTGCGGTTTTATTTTAAACAGTCAAAGTAAAGAACTGTAGTGTGATGTGTTAATTTGCTTTGATTCTCATTCTGACTCAGTAATACTGTTCATTTTTACTAAACAATAAACAAAAACTGTCACATAAAAAGTTATGTAAGCTTTGTTTTCATCTTGTGTGTGACCATTAGTCTAATTTTATATATATATATATATATATATCTCCATCTAAAATGTGTTGTGAAAGAGAAAGTAGGCAATCTGTAAGATCCCCTCTAAATGTGTGCCTTTCTGTGAGGCATAAATGGTACACAAGTAGGCATATTCTGAGTCTGATTGAAGACTCATTTTGGTCCATGGAAAGAATAACTACATCTTTTTTCATCAGTGCATAACGAGGGAGAAACAATGCCCCTTGGAATCACAGTCTAGAATCTTGTGCTGGCTGTACCCTTCCATTTCCAGATTCATTAGCAGTGCATATGAAACTATATTATTATTTCCCAGTTTTTCATTGTCATGTAGTTTCCAGAAGTTCTGCGAGATGTGAAAATTCCACAAGAAGTGAAAATTAAATTTATGACATTGAATAATGTGAATAGGAGTGAATAGCAACGAACTCACAGAGCTATTGCTCTGGAATGAATGGTGATTTTCTTGGGTAAAAGATTTCTCAGATATCTTTCTATAAATGTTATCCTGCTTACTTTCTTAGACCATCCCAGCCATGATTTTTCTTTTTTATTTACACTGCACATCTGATGATTCAGAAGGACCCATGTCTCAGATTTCTTTTTTAGATAGACACAGGTACTTCCACAAAACCATAATTAAGTACCTGAAGGATGAAGTCCATGGATTGGTAGGTAGGGGTAACTAACCTGTGTTAGGTGCAAGGGTTTGAGGGAGCAGGAAGACGTGACTTTTGCCTATTCTCATGTGACCTTGCTTCTGAGGTCAAGCTTGAGGGCTTGGAGGGCTCTTGAACCCAGAACTGGGCTCCACCGCTCGTGTTCTCCCACACTTAATGACAATGGCACTGCAGTCCATAATCTCCTATAACCATCTAAAATGCCTTTATTGCCGTTTACAATCATATAATGGGCTGCAAATGATACTGAGTTTCAGTCTCACATGTTCCTGTTGCAGTGCTGTGGGAGAATGTCAATATCCCTGTGTATTCCTTGAGTTCGTGTGCTGGCTTTACAAACGTTGTTCACATCAGTTACTGGCAGTGAATCCAAAGGACTATTTTAACCCCCAAATGTCAGCTGAATGGAGTAGAAATTGGACAGCAGGTCTGCCTTGCAAGGTGATTCTTCCTGTCAGGAGCAGTGCTCTGTGAGACCAGAGTCAGCACATTGGCGGAGAAGAGTGTTGTCTTGTTTGCTGGTAAAGGTCTACTGTGTTTGTAGTTATCATGGCTTAGGTACACAGAATGAGGTTTGCATCCCTCAGAACCAGGCTTGCTTTCCCTAGGCTGGGGTTTAGATATTGCAATGTATCCTTTTAACCCAGCCACTCTTGGAATAGCTTTCACTGCTGTACAATTTAACATGTAGTTACAATGTTTCATCCCATTTAGTTTATTTCCTCAATGTGTACCTAATTTTTTAAAAAATTAATATTTTTAATTTTGTGGGTGCAGCATCTGGTGCTAAAATGCATTTCTTGGTATTGAAGTGATTTTAAGTAACCTGTCTCTTTTTATCAGCTCCTTCACAGTTCCTGTGGCGAGTTTATAGTTGTGGGCAGCATCAAAAATCTCCTGTGAAGAGCAAGTGAAAATAGGTTCCACAGCAGGAATCTGAACAACTAACTCATTCAAAGCTCTGACCATGCAGTGACCAGCTTAAAGAGCTATTTCAAAATTTGCTTTCCTTAGTCTTATTTTTTAAAACATAATCATCTCGTATTTTATTGAATGCAATAAATTTTCACATTTTCCAAGTTGTAGGTTAGTACATATTATTTTCTTCTATATATTTAGGAGTTCTACTGTAATAAGTGGCTTTTACAAAAATAGAAAAGAATTTGTTGAAATACTTTATACTTTGAACGTTTTAAGGGTAAATTTCAGAAACCACTGCAAGTGTTTTCTGTGTTACAGAAGGACTTACTGAATGAAATCTATGAAAATTTTCAGGAAGACCCACAACTTTCAGGCACTTGAATTTTTTCAGTGTTGTTCAATGCCTAAATTACTTGAGGAAGTACACCTACACCAGTAAGAGATGGTTTAGAGGACCGTTGTTACTGAAACTTACATACTCTTTTTCATAAAACTTTCTGGTTTCTATAATTTAAAAAAAAAGTTTCTTACACTTGTGTAAAGATTATCACTTTTGAAAAAACAATTATTGATACAGAAGTAGATTGGATATGACTTCCAATAAAAAGGAAAAAGCAGCATATCTTGATAGTTAAAATCAGGTGTGGGAGCTTTTATAATGTGGGCTGAAAGTGAGTTAAAATCACAAGTCAAAATCAATTGAGAATATGTATCTTGATTTGTAGAATTTTTTCACAGTCCAACTTGAGTGTTCAGAAATTATGAGTCAATTAGTGATGTGCAGTTAATTAGACAATGGAAGAGTACACGATTTGGATCCTATTCCAGTGATATGCTCAAAACAGTGAGCTTCTATGAAAGAGCTGGGAAGTATAAATCCTTTTGTATTCCACCAAGTGTGGACAGCCATCTGGTTATTGGCCAGCAAAACCTGGAAGGCAACTATAACAAATGTATGGTTCACATACTTGCCAAAGGATTTTACAATATTATTAATTTAATTTCCAAGTAGTTGAATATTTTAGACACATAATATAATTATGACACATAATATGCAGCCCTAAATATACTCACAAATATTGCTATCAGAGATGAAAGTCGCTTTCAAGAGAAGAGCAGGTTTCTGAGTTCATTCTGAGAAGACATGAGACCAATGCAAAATCCTTCCTCCCTTATAAGACAGGCCAAAAAGGCAAGTCTTCTAGATAAAACAGTAGATATTTCTCATGTTATTTTTCAGTTGAGTATCTAAAGATTGACCTTGTGATCATGTAAGAGCAAAAGAAATGTTAATTCCATTTCTTGGCTGTTTCATTACATAAAGCTGTGGAACTTCTCGAATATTTCAAGTAGATCTGTCTTCATATATGTGTTGCATATACTTGCATTCTGCATGAGTGGTATTCCCATTTCTACAGTACTTGCAGTCAAAGGGTAAAAATGAGTGTGTGTGTGTGTGTATATATATATAAAAAAAATATATATATATATATTAGGCTTTGTTGTTATTTGGCAGAAATTATCATAACAAGAAGAGTACAGCACCATTACAGTCACACCAAATCGAAAGGATTAAGAGTGCTGATTCCCAAGCTAATATTTACAGATTGGCCAATATAACTGGCGATACAATATGAAGATCCTAAACAAAATCCCTTAGGATGAGGCCCAGAAGGAGTAACTGTCTGCATAAAATGGGAACCAGTGACAGAGTTTGCAATTAACTTTAGCTTCTTGGCAGATAATGAAGTTTCATACATTTTTTATTAGGAATTATTAATCCAAACATTAATGTCTATCAGAAATCACTCTGCTATTAATTTTCATTTTCTTCTAATTTAAATTGTTGTCATCCCATGGAACAGCACAATTTCATGCAATTTTGATGATGAATGACATCCCAACAGTAGGAAAATACTCAGGGAGCCACTTGAAATCAATTCTGGCTTGGGCCTGAGAACTCCTTGTGATGTTTAATAATGTATGTATCTGGAGAAATTGTGATCCTCTAACAAATCATTTATAAATGGAAAAAGAAGGCTGAAGTGATCATAAATATTAACAGCAACAACCCTTCCAATGCATTGTATTTTGTTCTTTAAACATATGGTGTTCAGCTGGGACAGATGAAAATAAGACTTTGTTTTCCACTAGGAAGTGGTGCCTTTTCATTGCTTTAATATCAAAATGGGGAGCATCCTGGGCACATCTAAGTGTTTAAGGATTCTTATTGGAAAAAAAAGCAATGAGACAGAGATGATAGATTTTTTCCAGCTTCAGATTTTGTCCAGCTTCCATAGAAGTCACTGTTTTATACAAGATGAGCTAGGGAAGGGGACTTGGTCTGATAGTCATGTAACGGCAAGTGATGATAACTGCAAATTAGCATATTTGTCTTTTTGTTTTCTTATATGTTGCAGAGGTCGTCTTTTGAGCTTTTTAGAATATAACCACTTTATTCTCCTGGATTTGGTTGGTACAGAGTTACTTTTCTTCCCAGTAGCTGGTACAGAGCTGTGTTTTGGATTCAGTATGAGAATAACGTTGATACCACTCCAATGTTTTGGTTGTTGCTAAGTGGGGCTTACCCTAAATTCAGGACTTTTCCACATCCCCTCACCCAGTGAGCAGGTGCACAAGAGGCTGGGGGGAAACATGGCTGGGACAGGTGACCCAAACTGGCCAAAGAGACGTTCCATCCATAGAAGGTCATGTCCAGTATAGAAACTGGGGGCAGTTGGCCAGGTAGAAAGTCACTGCTTGGGGACGGGCTGGGCACTGGTCAGTGCAGTGAGCAATGGTATTGTGCATCACTTATTCCTCTTGTATTTTATCCCTTTCTCTCACACATTTTCATTACAACAACAACAACAATTATAATTATAATAACAACAATAATAATATTATTATATTTTACTTTATGTCATTTGTTAAATGGTCCTTATCTCAACTGATGAGTTTTCCTTTTTCTTCTGATTCCCCTCCCCATACCACTGAAGGGAGGAGAAGCTGTGTGCAAGTGACTGCGTGGTACTCAGTTGCTGACTGGGTTAAATCACAATGTTTATTTAGAACTACAATAAACTCTATAGCAGTTGTAAAAGTGTATACAAAAATGGAAAGTAGAAGGAATTAAGTCAAGAATGAAAAAATGAAAGCACAATTTTTTTTGCATTTGTGAATTCTAATATGTGTCTTTTCCAAAGCGTTTATAATCATTAGAATTTGACTACAGGATAAATACTTATAAATTGGGCAGAAATATTGCAGAATTGATGCAAACTCCAACAGCTGAGCTGTATTTCTTAGTAACCCAGTCCAAGCTCTGGGATATAAGGACACACAAGCAGTTAACCAATTTTCAAAACTATTGTTCGGAATTCCCAACCTTGTTGCTGCTTGGATGCTGTACAATATATTTTTTGAAGTCCAACCGTCCAGTTAATGAAATTAAATGCTTTTCTGAGACTATTGCCAGGAAGTGCTTAGAAAGTGTTTGTATTGAATCAGTTTAGTTAACCAAGTAAAACATCTCCTAAGGATGTAGGAAGTGCATTTCTCATGGTGCACACCAGGAGTTCTCAGCCATTTGAATCCAAGTGAAATGGCTCAGCATGAATGTTTTCTGATAAGATAGAGCTAGACCAAGTGATGCAACTCTAATGGCTATAATTTTCTCTATACCTTTTAGAGAAGAAAGTTTCAAAGAAATTGTGATATTTAATTGCAAAGTATATCTACTTTTTTACAGAAAATACCCTACTGCCTACATCGTGGTGTTATCAAGGTGTTTCCTTCAACTTTTTCCTTATAATCCATTTTACTCACAAATATCTATTTGTGAACAAGAACTTTGTCAACTTTGTAATCACGAAATTTGCGTGAGTGAATGATGTCCATCTTTCCCTTGGAACTTTATCTCTAGGAGCATACATACTTATATATGTAAGTAAGGATTATCAATGAAGATAAGTCACCTTTAGAAATTTATTTCATAATTAACAAAGTCAGGCCTATTTGTTGCTGTGCTAGCCAAAATCAGAGATATTCTTAAAATATCTCAGTACCTAGATGACTTGTCATTTTATCATAGCAGGAGGATTTTGTTTCTGAGAAACAGCAAAGCTTTTGCTGAATTTAGAGCTCAGTAGGAGCAGCGAGCAAGGGCTGCTAGGAGATGCTTTTGATCAGTTTTTGATCTCTGTCATAGGCAGTGATTCCCCAGCAGGATCTTTGTTTCCAATTCCAGGCTTTAATCATGGCTAGACCTATCATGCCAAGCCTACCCAAAAGTTCTATCTAAAGCTTGGACCAGATCCCTCAAGAGTTCTGCTCTTGACAGAGGCACCCATATCACATATCATGACACTGCGAGCTTATCCATGTTTATGGATAGCTTTCAGATAGCAATTGTTTAATTTGACCTAGATACTGTAGATCTGGGTCACATTTTAATTAGTGTGAATTAGTCACCAATTCTACAAACCACTTGCATTAAACTTGTAGACAGCCTAGTGTGCGCTAGTAATCCCTCTGAAACCAATTGGCAATACCCACAGGTCTCTCGAGGGTAACTATTTGTATTATGGAAGTCTTGTTGGTTCAGGCAGTTTGCACTTATTATCAGCATCCCTTTTCAAAGCAAAATGTAAACCTCAGCATTGGAAATTCTGAATGAGGCCACTAGGTCAAAACTGAGGCAGCAGCAGAAGATTTCATCTCACGTTTTAGCCAAGACTCAAGTCACTGGAGATGTTCTATCATAGAGGTGAAGTGTTATCAGACAGCATGTTTCCCATAAGCAGCTAGCAAGGCACCCGTCTCTTACTGAAATTGTCTCAAGGCCTGGGCCCAGATCTTCAGACAACTATGAGAAAAAGCTTTCCTTTGACTACTTTTTATTCACTTAATTTATGTCCTCAGGGCAGAACTTTGTTGTATTATATGCGACTCTACAGATGGGGATAGAATTTAATTAAAATATATTAAATTAAGGTAAGTGATGTTAATAGGAAAAGAAAAATATTGAACGAACAAATATGTTGGAGATTAAAATTTGTTAACTAAAAGTAGATGGAATATTTTACTAAAATAAGGTAAAAAAAAATTATGAAAGATGGCATGTAGAAATTCCAGAATTATGGACATTGTATTTTATTGAAATAAGATTAATAAATCACACAAGACAGCACAGAAACAGTTGATGGTGGCTGTAAATAAAACTGGACAATTTTTTTTAAGAGTCAAATGATGTAAGAGAATTGAAAATAATTTTGAAAGACTGATGATACATGCCATTCATCAGCCATTCTATTTCTTTTGTATAATTATTCTAATAACTTAGTTTAACTATTTTATGGGTTTTTTGGGGGGAGGGACAGAAAAAATAGAGTTTGCTCCTCCTTTCAGAGTGGTTTCAGTCCTGATTAGCAATTTTTAACCCTAACCCAATGTTTCACAGCATAGTGTTTAAAATACTGATCTATCTTTAACATTCAAGAGGGATTTTGATGCAAAGCTGTGTTCCTACCCAAGCCAGGAAGAGAGGTGCTGCATGTTAAATTTCTGCAGAGTTTGACTGGCAACGGCAAGCAGCTGTGGCGATTGAAGATAACCTGGAGAGATCTAGTTGATACAGATCTCCATTTCAGGTCGGTTGTGGGAAAATGGATTCTTTACTTCCAAGCAAAGAAAATGTTTAGTTTTGTGTTCATAGTAACTATCCATAAATGAGAGAGTTGCAGATCAGCATTAGACAAAGTCACAGTGAGGCAGAGGTAACACACCATATCCCTGAATGTTTGTGAAATGAAATTCAGCCCCATGTCCAAGGAATACTGTGTCTGTTCTTACAAGGTCTACATGGCTGGAATCCAAAGCAGAATGTTTAGTCTGCAAGTACTTTGCCTAAGATAGCAAAGTTTTGTAGTAAAACATAGCAGGTTTTGTGGTAAAGCAGGTTCCTATTCATCTGGCTTGGAAGGAGGTATTTATTTTCACTAAGGTTGTTAAGAGAGGGTTGTTTTTGTTCATCTTACTATGTTGCTCAAACACTTGTGGCATTCACTCCAGCCACCATCAGAAACAGCTAAAAACTTTGTCCATAATACAGTCTCGTTACAGTAGAGTAAGTGATAAATTCAGTAGCGTGAGTGGTAACCTGCAGACAGTTAATGGCCCCTCAATGCCTTCTGTGTCCTGGAGATTGTGGTTTCATTCCAAGAGACCAAAAGGAGCAAGGTTGCAAGTGCCCTTTACTTCCCACCTCAGGATCACACATGTGCCTACTTCAGAAAAAAGAAAACAATGGAGATACATATGGGGAAATCTTGCTAAGTGTGCAGAAGATATTCGTGTAAACGTAACTCAGCTTTACAGTATCAATCTACTTGTATTGAAAATCACCAATAAATCTTTGATGATATTTGCTCCATACTAGAACAGCAGAGTTTTTTCTTCACCTAACTGAAGCTATTTACTCCATGCTCAGAATGGTTGTTTTCCTTGTCTAGTGAAATATTTAACAGATAAATAAAGTTCTACCTGTCAAGTGCTCCAACTCATGAATAATTTTCACCTGAAAGGTGATCATAAAGCAAACTTCCAAAATTGCCAGTGTGATTATGTGAAGCAGGGGGGAAATTGAGTAATTTGTTGTTTGGGGTTTGGTTTCTTTGCAGTTCCACTGTCAGCAGTGAATAAATGCTTCAAAAGCTGAAGGTGTGCATATCACTTTATGAGATTTCATGCCAATAGTTTCAGCTGGCATGAAGCCCAGAACCTTTTCCCGATGTTTTGAAATGACTGTAAAGTACAGGGAATGCTAGGATACATGGATATATATATTTTTGCTCTCTTTCATTCAAATGACTAAATATCAATTTGTAAAGCAGTATGTCTAACCTCCACATCAAAATTTATGAATTTAAGGAAATTTGAAAAATGTTATGTGATTACGTATTATAGTAAGAAAATAAGAAAAAAATTATATGATTATGTATTATAGTTTAAAAAAAAACATTCTAGATTGTTAATTACACTGCATAGTGCAAGAGAACCTCGAGATTCTTCCTTTTGGGACTTTGTAACCTATCGTGGGAAATGAGTGGTTTGAAGTTTGAAAATCCCAATGCATTTCCTACCCCAGAGAGCACAGGATGAAAATACATGGTGACAGGTGGATGCAGCACGGAAGTGGGAGAGAGCAGGGGAGCAGTAATTCTCTTTTATGCAGCAAGCAGCTGCAGTAAGCAACAGGTGATGAGAAGGACTCTGAACGAGCCGAGGGGCTGAGCAGTGTTGGTGTGTTTGCAGCAGGGCTGGGTGGGTGGTGTGGAGGCGAGGCACACAGGGGACAGGGACACTGCAGGCACTGCCCCTGCAGAGCTGTACCCAGCGCTCGTGTGAAGGATGCCTGTATGCTCGCGTGAAGATCCCATTTAATGCATACTGAGCAAGTCTCCTGCATCTGCCTGCTGACTCTCAGCCCTGGACACAGCATCGCATTTCACCTGGATGCACAAAGCCTGGCTCCCATCCTAAAGCTGGTAATTCTCAGGCTTGATGGGCACCAGTAGAAAGGTGCCATCAAAAGATTAATTTGACAAGGAATTGTAGTGAATTCATCCCACATTTAGAAGACAGTGGAAACCGAGAGACAATTTGAAAGAAAGCTGAACTGATAGATCATGACAGCTGGCTTAAACAGAGATGGAAATGACTCAAGAGCCCATGTTCAGACCACAGGCTATACTGTACTCTAAACGACAAAGTACATTCAAAATAAAACTCTGTGGATCAGGAGTTTGTGATAGACTGAAAAAGAGATCAGTCTTTTGGTGGCATGGTGGTACAGCCAAGAAGATTAATTTAGTTGCGTGAAAGTAACTGCATTGAAAATTGTCAGGACATGTCATGATGAGAGACTAAGGAATTGCATATATGAAGATGAAAAAATGGTGATCTGGGTTTCAGCTTCAGCAATATGAACTAAGAGGAAAGGCTGAGCTTGGAGGTGTTACACAAAAAGAAACAATTAGAATTGTTCTGGATAAATAATTTTAGAGATGGCTAAGATGAAGTTGACATGTCTGTTACAATCTCAGGAATGGGAGCGGTGACAACATCAGCAGGTTTTGCCTAGTCATTGCTGCAAGTTTCATTGCTATAGAAACACTTTCCTGAGCTCATATTTAAACAAGTTCGATTTATTTTTATATATCAATGCATTTAGGCCCTACTTAAGAAAATAGTTTGATAGTAGAATCTAAAATCTAAGGCTTTAGGACATTGCTACAGTACTTCCTAAACACTGAAGCTGGAGAAGAATAATAAGATATCAAATCTGTGCCACTTTCCTGTGAGATATTTTCTTTCTACAACTATTGCTGTGACTAATCAGAATACTTATTTATGTCTCATAAAGGCCTAAACTGTGCTTAATTACTAATTTAAAATAAGAAATTTAAGGGAAATGGATTTTTCAGAGAAATTTTATACATTGGACAGCCTCTTACAATAGTGCTATGAACTAATGGTCACGATGTGTTGGTTTTAGATTAGACTTTTGTCCTGGTTTTTGTCCTGTTTTCGGGAGACAAACTAGTTACAGAAATTGTGCAGGCTATGCATTTTTCCGCACCGATATAATTAGTTTCAAAAATACAATTTCAGAACAAGCATTAGTTAGATTAAAAATAATTTGGTTTTGTTTTAAAATAAAAGTACTTTATTCATGTCCCAGCCTTTTATGCACAATCACTTCCCTTCCTTGCTAGGCGAACTTGCTTGTTTAGATTCTCCTATGGTTTGCATTTGCTCTTTTCACTGACACTCTCTTAGGATCCAGCACTGAGGCAAGGGTTGATGTGTGTTTATTAAGAGAAGTTAAGGAGGCATTTTGACTCTGAATCACCCATCTGGATTCCAGATTGACCCCACTGGCTCTGGGGCTGTCAACATCCTCTGTGTGAGTATTAAAAGAATTCATGGATTAGAGTATTTGGAAACTACGTGACATCTACAATCTGAAAGGCAAAATGTGAGTGAAGCACCTTCTTGTGCTTGACTGAATAAGAGAGAGATACAGTTCAGACCCTAAGGTGTTTTCTGGTGACATGAGTAAAGTGACATAAATGTGCAATGTTAAAATTATGTGCAGACTTTGAAAGAATAGCACCATTTTTTCCTCTCTGCTTCCCATTTCAGAGAGACAGCAAAATTATTTTTCTGGGTGTTGCAGATGAATTTCCAAATTAATCCTCGGGATCTCCTCTTTTATAAACTGCTTTCCTCCTCTTAACTTTGTTTGCTTAACCTCTATGACACTTACATTACCTTGCCACTTCTGACGAAGGAATTTTCTAAAAGGTTTTTGGATAGCTAAGTGCTATGGACAATGTTGGCTGCACTTTGTGTGCTGTAATGATTTGGAAGAACTCCGATATGTCAGTCATGAAAAACTTCACTCATAAATCCACTGAAGCTTTTACTAAGAAAATTCTGATTTTTTCTGTGTGCCTGGTGGACGGATCCCACAGAACTAAATGGAATTTTTCATCTGTCATTGATATTATATTCTATAACGGCCTGATATCCCTTATTTTTTGTTGCTGTTCTTAGGTATCTGAAATACTGATCCAAATGGTTTTGTGGGCAATTTGGGACACTCTGACAAGTTTCTTATTCAGAGTATTAATTACGAACCATTCTTTGGGCTTGCATCAAGTAAATGCTGATCTCTTGAACTAGAGATAAAATTCTCACATTCATACTCTGTGCTTTAATCACTCTGGTCAAATGGGCAAAGCACATCTTTCACTTTTACTGATGTTATCACGGTTTGCTACTGGCACTTGCATTAAGGACAGTAATTGAATTCCTAAATTTTAATATTTGTGGATGTCTGCTTAAACCACAAGGAGCTATACGGATCTCAGTGGTAACTGGATGATGACAAGATTTGACTTTCCTTCTGCCGTGCATGCAGGTGCTACATAGCACAAAGAGTCCTTTAATATGGAAACAAATAATGAGTAAACAAGGTGATGTTACCAGTAAGTTAATATATTGCTGTGTACTGGCAGAAGGCAGGTCGTCCTTGAGTGTGAACTTACCTCTAGTTCTCCTTTGTTCTGCATCTGTAATCCTGTAAGGAAAGGAACTGGAAACTTGAGTTTCCAGGCAGTGCAGATGATGCCAGGTATTTTGTACTGCAAGACTGTTGAATTGTGCATTACCAGCCATGTTACAAAACGTGTATTTGATACCACAAAGTAGTCAGAGGCTCAGGAGGAGCTGCTGATCATGCAGGTGGTAGCTGTTATTGTTACTCTAATTGTTAGTGCAGACACAGAGCATGGGAAACGTAAGAAGGTTTATGCAGGGAGGAAGTGCTGAGGCTGAGTTGTAACTCCTGAGAGTCCTCTAGCAGAGGAATGCTGTGTGACCTGGAAATCCTGAGAAATCTCCATTGATCACTCATTATAGATTGATGGAGGAAAAAACCAAGAGCTGTAACAATGAAAGCAGAACCCAAACACCTGATGGATTATCACGAGCATTACCCACATGTAGTTTAGAGCCTGAGAATTGGATAAAAATGGTCTGGCATAGGCATAACTAAATGTAGAACTATGGTAGATCACTGGCTGAGATTACAGCTTGTTTTGCAAGTTCAAAGTGACCTTTTCTGTGAAAGAGAAAATTGTTGCTCCTAGAGGGATAAGAAGTGGCAATAGAGGAATCTCAGAATTGCATTACAGAAGTGCAAAGACATCACTTTTGTTGAATTCAAAGGCTCAACATTTTAGCAAATATTTAGAAGGAGATTTTTTTCAGAAGACATGTCTGCCTCTTGAAGAAAATCATACTTATTATAGAGCTCAATATTGCCTAGTTGGCACAGTGTTTTAACTAATGCTCATGCCCAGTTTCTGATTGCTCACTAGCTGGCAGACACTGAATTTAGATTGAAGTGGTCCAACTGTGTCTCCAGGCAATGACACAGATGCTGAGCAGAAGAGGGCTGACAGGGAGAGATGCTGGTTTATACTCCAACTCTGTCCCTGCAGCCCATGTGGACACAGCCACACCTGTGTCTGAGAGGAGGAGTCAAGCTTAAGCAATGTAAAATGAGGTGTCGATATAGGCTGTAATAAAGTGGTTAGGAATTGTTTAGGTGTGGCTTGTAACCAGCCTAAACTTTAAGGAAAAATGAAGTCTCTTAATTACCCATAGTTTGAAGGATTTTCACTTTTCAGTAAGTTCAACATATATTCTTAAAAAATACATTCCCCTAAGGTTGAACTCAAATAGGTAGACAAGGGAACAAATGAAAGCTCATGAAGGAAATAAATTCTGATGGTGAATTTGGTCACTACTTTTTCCAGTAATATAAATTACAGAACGTGGACGATATATGAACATAAAGAGGGCAAATTAATTTGGAGAGAAAATTGAGAAGAACATAAATGAAGTCTATTCTATATATGAGTGCTGAGACATTATGATTAAGCAACGAACTTTATTAGTAATATAATTTTGTCTGTGAGGGTGGCAAATCCGTCCGGATTTCAGATTTTCCGGTGAATTTGTACTAGTAGACCGTATTTGGACTAATGGTGGGACTCGTGGCTGACCTGGGACACTGTGCAGTAACATTAACACCAGAAATAAATCATATGAATGGAGGTAAATATTTCAGTAGATACCTTAGTAATTTCTCACTCTTCCTTTTTGCAGGACTACTTAGATCCTTGACCCTAATGTGCAGCTGCCATTACTGCTGTTCTCCAAAGAAGAATAAGTTTGTCCAATGCAAGTATATTGGCTAAGATGTAATGGAAGGTCATAAAGAGAAAAAAAAGTCAGTTGGGACTGCATATTTTTGTGTGATTGATGAGTTATTTTTCTTAATTATGATTTTTGTGCATAAAATTATTGTGCTCTGAAGAGCTCTTCAGATGTTTTGATGGCACATATCACAAACCCTGAGCTTGACTTTACAGCTTAAACCCTGAAAATATTGTTCACCTTCTAGTCACATTCTTTTTATGTATAGCTATGTTGTACGAGTCAAAGGTGTGACTAGACCTGTAGGGTTTGATGCCCAAGTGAATGCTGACACAGCTTTATGCAGTGCTGGTTGTAAGAATGTGACCCTAAATATTTTTCCCAGTATCCCAGATAGGTTTTGAAGCCCAGAACAAGCATGATGCTGAACAGTTATGGGTACTCACCAGCTGGTTAATTATATCTGGATGTCATGCAGCCAAGGTTTGGTGGAATAGAGACAGGCTTCCTAGAGGAAGAAAATGGCAATTGTGGCTCTAAATCTTTGTTGTTTGCCAAGTGGTTAATGTGGCTGCCAGCTGAAGCCAATTTCTTACGCTTACATTACTCAAATGCTCTCCATTGATGAAATTGTGGAATGAATGGCTCCCTATAAGACATAACTTTAGCTCCAGCTTTTGAATGTGTGGAGTAAACAGCTTTCACTGGCATGAAACAGCCCCTATCTTCTCTGCAATTCCTATAGGAATTTTGTCCAGACAAGGTGGTCCTTCAATAGTGCTTCCTCTTCACTGCTACTGGCTGCTCCTCTGTTGCGTCCTCCTGCATGGAAATATCGATGGTTCAGAGAGTTGGCAGAAAATTTTCAGTTTTACATGGATTTGTCACCTTTTGTTTTCCATTCCTGGTATCTTTCCTTAAAGGAATGTGCAGGATTATCCTGTTGAAATTACACCTTGATGTTTTCAGAGTCTAATCCTTTTAGTATCAGAACATATTGTCTGACTTCTGCAGTGCATTGTGGGAAGTGGGTGAGGGTTGGAATAATCTCTTCAGCTGCACTTGAAAAAAATCAGCATTTCATGTGAGTGTTATGGACTGGTTTTTTTGAGAATTCTGAGGATTAAACTTAGTGCGTAAGCCATGAATAGGCTAAATCAGTCCAGCATAAGTAGCATGAAATAAAAAGATGCTTTACTATTTTAGAACCAGGCTGTCCAGCAGGGATTACCACCTAGCCTGTTGTAATCTTCACGGTGATAAACACACTGCCTTTTTGCAACACAAGGGAGAAACTGACTTAATGTTGACTGAAAATTCAGCCAGAAATGGAATTTTACTACATTTCATTCCTGTTCATCTTTCAATTAAATTACTAGCAGTAAGAAAAATCACTTACCTTCATGCACAGAGAATTTTCAGTGCCTGGATCAGGTTAATTAACAGCATGTCCCCAAGTTCTTAAAGTACTGGGGACAGAGCATGTGCTTCATTTGTGTCATTCAAGTGGTGGAAAGGAAGGAGAGTTTAGTTGGATGTGCTTTACTGTACACCTCTTTGTCACACCGCACAATGCCTCTGAAAACCTGTAATGCATTAAGTAGAGGTAAATAAATGTAAAAATAGCTTTGTCTCTTTTGCATTCTATTTCCTACTTCATAGTCCTATATTCTACCACATGAGCATCACAGGAATAACATTTTTTTTTTTTCCTCTTGAGTCAGTTTTCCATGATTTACAATAGGTAGAATGATAATATTTTATATATAAATATTTAAAATACAGATTTGTATAAAAGATCTTTTCAAGAAGGTAAAGATGTGGAATTATGTTCCTAAGTGGGGCAGTAGCTCCTTTCATTATGGCAGCGCTTACTAGAATAGACAGCATCGCAGCTTCCTGGAGAGGTCTTTCTCCTGTGTTCTAATTGTGGTCGCTGAGCTGGCCTGACAACTTGCTTTTAGATGATTTAAAAGTTGCACACAGTCTGATTCAGTGGCTCAATGCATTCGACAAATGGGTCAGAAATCCTTTCTGTGTATTTGTGTCATTTTCTCATCCTAAGTTTGAGGACACTACCTTGCTGCTTTAGAGGAATATTAAGATGTATTCATTACGGTTGGCAAAGTGCATCAAAGGCCTTCGGTGTAAAGTAAAAGAGCTGCTGTTAAAATGACAAAGGCGACCAATAGGAACCTAAATGCCAGTACTTTCACAGAAAAAAGTATCTCCACTTTCCTTTTTTATACCTTTGGCTTCAGAGATTTCTTTCTCTTTTTTTATTCCTTCTAAAGTTATAAAGCTCGATTCAAAAATTGTTTAGAATTCCTATTGCCAAAGGCTAAGTTATAAATAATTCTTCCCTCATTAGCTATTTTAAAGTTTAATGGTTGGAATGGGTCTATGGAAAGTATTTCAAAGGTTTAATTGTTGTAATGGGTCTATGGAATGTATTTCAAAGTTGCATATGAAGTTCTTCAGTAGAATGAAAAATGCACATGCAATTTAAAATTCCTAATGAGGAAATGAGTTCTTGAATTATACTTTGAAACCTGGACAATGTTATCATTTTTAAACATTTTTCAGTATTTTAATCTGTATTCTGAATGCATTATTGAAAGTAAGAAAAAAATTTATTGGGGAAAAATATTTAAAAATGAGCTTTCGAAATCAAAAGGTAAAATGTGTATAATGGGATGCTAAATTGCATCAGTTGTTACCCAAAATATTTGAAATGTCATATTTTCTGTTCTTTCAGAAAGAAAGAGAAGTGGTGAATTTATGCTACCTAGGAAGCTGGGCTGCACTTTAAGACTGCACATGTTCAATATAGCATCAAGACCAGAAGACTTAAGCAGCTGCAGAACTTCTTTTACCCCTGAACCTTTAACTCAAGTGATTTTTTATCAAAGCCTCTGCTCTGATTTATGATAGGTTATAAAAATGACCATCTGATATTTTCATCTGCATGGATGGTGTCCCTATCAATCTTTCAGGTTAATATCAAAACCATATGTGATCCTGATGCTAACTTTGGAGGTGGTCAATTTTTTTTTTCTTTTCAATATCAAACAATATTATTCCATAAAACCTCTTTTGCTGTTTGTAGTAGACCTGTCATTTGAATTACGATCTTAAACCAGAAGTATTTCTGTCAAACGATGATGCTGCATTGCCTGATGTTTACATCTGGGATCAAGCACTTTCTGGTTTCAACTCTCTCCTTTATAATCACAGACATTTAATCTCATTAAGACTCATTTCTTACCGAGGAGAATATGAACCTGCAGGAGACAAACTTCAACCCCTGTGGAAAACCAACAATTTTCTTGTGAGGGTCTTCCTATTTATTCTTGAAGGTACGCCTCTGAGAAATTGAAAAAGAGAAAGCAAGAACACAAAAATTACTCCCACTGGAGGGGAAAGAAGATGGATATATGCATGGCAGAGAAGGGGAAAGGACAGAGACAGTGGAAAGAGTGTTAGTAGCTTTGGGAATTTCTGGAGAGTGATTTATTCAGCCAGACGTTCAGACCTAGCATTCCAACAGATGTTGTGTTTATTTATAGATCAGGCACTGCAGACAAGCTAATTCATCAGGTGGAGTCATAAGTCAGGGTGAACAGTTGACTTTCACTTCATGGAAATGAATACCCTGAACCACTGCATTACCTTATGTAGTGATAACTGCAGAGCACGTTCAGGAAAAAAACCACACATCCCTTCAGCCTGATGTGTGCAGGGAGAGAGGATGCTCATCAGTCTCCTTTTCTGAGTCTCTCTGTATTTACGGCATTCAGCAAATATTCCTCACTGTGTGGCCTTGCTGTGTCAGGTACAGGGCAGAGCATGTGGAAGCCTGTTAATTCCAGCACTCCAGAAATGATTGGAGCACAGTCCTCCTGCTCTAGCTCCCTTTTGCTTTAGTGAGATGTTTACTTAACAAGAAGCTCACAGTCGTTCTAGTTGAAAGGGGACCCAAATGAAGTGTGTGGACAATACTTAAGTGGTGCTTCCAAGGTCGTCGTTCGTGCCTTTTGCAACCTTCAGGTACCACCCAAGCTGTGTGGTTTGCCTACAGTCTTATTTCCCCAGTCAGTGTACTCTTTCTGGTCTGTTGCCTGGATTTCTTTCTTTCATGGACTATAGAAATCAGAGAAAGAAGGAGTTTTGATACATAACTTGTCTTGTCTTACCATGGGCTTGGAATGTGATTTACAGGATCTGGTGCTGTGGTGACTACCATTTAGACATCACTACTGGGACAGAGCTACTGAGGAAGAGTGAAAACCAAATGGACAAATATAATGCTGACTTAGAATGCTTCACCACTCTATTCTGCAATAACAGCCCATGGAGTATTGGGTTTTATCTTTAAAACTTTAGAATGTAAGATATTAGGCATAAATCCTTCTGACATGTGGATGCCTAACCTCTCAATGCTCATTTAGTTTTTTGATTGTAATTTGTGTACAGCATATCCTATTACCCCGTGCTAATGAACACTAAATTATATTAATTTATGCTACTTGCAGTTCTTTAAGAACAAAGGATTTATGAATATAAAGCAGAAGTCTCTCTCTCTTCCCTCTCCCCAATCTCTTTTAGCCTCATGATGTGTTAGCTTTGCTACCTTCAACAGGAAAAAGATAGTATGATAAGAGAAACTACTCTAAGATCGAAATATTTCCATTCTTCTCTGCCCACATCTGTAATAAAGTTCTGTGTACATGTGTTGATTCGATGCTGAAAGAAAAATCAGAATGTGAAATCCTCCTCTGTCTAGACAGTGTTGACAAAGGTAGTCAGTACAAAGATAAGGAATACTTCTAATGCCTAAGTCTGTATGATGCCACATCACCATGAGACTGATACACTAATTCTTACTTAATCTTACATTTAGGTTTTCATTTCTGACTGTAATTTTTTGATCAGTTATGTTAGATGGACAGTGCTTTTTTTGGTCCATTCACAAGACTGCATTGAGTTTTCTCATCCGTCTTTTCTAAAATGAAAAGGAGGAGTCCAAATATTGGCTGTAGCCATCTTGTTTCCACTACCAGATCATTCTTTGATCTCTTTGCAGATACTGCTGAGAGAAGTCAGTAGTAGTAATAATAACAACAGTACTTTTTTATGACAATAAAAATTACTCAACAGGAAAGTTTCACAAATGATCTGTCTTCAGTAGTTATCAGTTAATAAAGTCAGATAATATTTCCATCTGCAAGTTTTGTGATAAAAGATGGAATGCTCAGTTTTAGAAATCAGTATTTTTCGTAATATTTTTCCTGGGGTTTTTTTTCTCCTTACATGAACTTTTTTTTCCTAGAAGATTAACTGGAACTGACAGCAACCAAGTCTCTATTTTATGACTCGTGAGTACTGAGTTAAAAACAATTCAAGTGCTGTTAAATAACATTTAAATGAAGTCTTTCATCCAAGGATTTCCAAGTGCCTTATACTCATCAAGGTTCACTGTAAAACATGAGAATTAAGTATGGCTGTATGAGGGACAGCCAAACCGGAACATAAAAACATGCAACTGTCTTCTCCAGGTTCAGTGCCAAATGCAGATAAAGATTTTTATCATTCTGCATCAGTTTTGTCTTATTAAACCACATTTTCCTGTCTTGTTTACTAAGCTCCTGGATAAAAGAAGTAGATACAATAAGTGAAGTTTGGGTGTAGAAGCTACCCTTTTCGGCCTGATGTACCATTAAACATAGATGAAATTGGCAGGGAGAAGATAGTAAATGATGATTTAATGACACAATCATAAAATGTTGCTTCAGGCCATTTCATTATGTCGCGGTGTATACCATCCACCTTGAGGCTGGTAGTTCCTTCTATCCCTGTGGCAGCGCACCTGTGCTCACACTATCACTCCGTTTCAGGTGTATTACAGACAGTGTGTCCTTTCTGGCTGCTGGAACTCTTTGTACAGACTGAAATGGATCTGTCACTTCATAAAACATCCCCTCATTACAGCAGTACTCCCTTTACCATCTTAAAACCCTCCAAAATGTGTCAGTTGTAGGTGACTTGATAAATAATGTGCTTACTTCTTGAATGTGCTTGAATGGGTGCACTGAGCACGTTTTATCCTGGTTGTACAAGAGGATAGAGCAGGAAAAAACTAGTGCATTGAGTCTGACAGTCATCTTTTCTGACAAATAATTTGAAACTGGAGGCAATAAATTGTCATGGTAGGTTTTCTATGTATCATATGTGCGTGTGAGAGTATAAGTATAAAAATAAAAATGTAATCATTAGGCAAAGGAACCTGATTTGAATAACCACTTAGGCAAAAAATTATAATCCTTAAAAATTCTTTCTCATTTAATTTGTTTTCAGACTTTGCTTTCAGTTTATATTAGGCATTCAGCTGTGAAAAAGGAATGTGCTTTCTTTTTATTTAACCAGAGTGCCTGGTTTTAATTTTCCTACAGTTTTCTGAAGGAGATTCACTAACTGCAGAATAAAAGGACTTTCTGTGACTGCAGTTGCTATTTTAACAAAAAACTGCTGAAAACCAGTGTTTCCTGCATTTGGAAGAGCTACTGAATTCACTGAATTTGGGGTCACACGCTGAGATAGCCACAGAAATGGTGACACACAGTAGTCACTACTACCTTGAAGAAATAGCAGTACCAAGACTGAAGCGCACAATTGCTTCTGGAGGTAATCATAAGACTCCACAGCTGTCAGACAGACACACAGATCTTTGTGCTTCCACAGAAAGCGATCCATCACATCCCCCACCATAATCTTCCTACTCAGCACCTGTAGGAACATTATGTTACCAAGAATACTGCAGAAACTGCAGTAAGTTACTAGAATACTGCACAAAAAAGTGTAGTGTAATACCGGTAACGCAAGACTAAGATGCATTCCCTGTCAAAATTAAATGAGTTGGTGACATTAGCAGGTTATTAAAATGCTCAACCTCTAATCCTTTTTTGCCTTATGAACCGATCAATACAATTCATGTTGTTTCTTGCTGTGAAATACCTAGACTTCTGCAGTTGTCTTCACTAGAGTTCTTGCTCACTTTTGTAGGTGGAATACAGCTGTGATGCAGAAATGATTTCTTGATCACTGAGTATAATAATGAATATTGAAATTGTATCTAAACTGGAAAAACATTGAGAGCATTTGTATGGATAACACTTTATGATTAATTCATAGGATGGAAATGAAGGTACAAAGATAGAACGTTACCTCATTAAAAAATGAAAGCCAAAAAGCCCAAATGAGTAATACTGCTTCTAAAAATATAACTCATTAATCTTGACTCTGACAGGAAACATGTATGGTCTGGTACACACGCAGAAGCACTTACGATATTTCTCGTGGACCCATTCAAGTAAACACAGTTCCTGTAACTCAGTGAGTTGTGTTGGGTGCAGAAAATATGAGGCTGTTTAGGGAGAAAGAAGTAGAAGAATGTGCAGTAGGTACTCGCTTGCATGCTTTTGCAGGATGAGAACCAACCCATCTAGCACTACATTTCCAATCATACTCCAAATAAAATGTTTGTACTTGTGTGTGAGAGGAAAGCAACTCTGTTAAGTTCAGCTTAGCCTATGACTTTAAACCTCATAAATGTTACATTTCACTTTTATGTCTAAACAATAGACATTTGGTTAGTGTAAACTGAGGGATTAAATTAATTTACTTATAATATCTACGAGTATCAAAAGTTAAAATATCAGAGGTAGACAGATTATAGCTCAATTCACAAATATGGGCAGCATTCCTCTTCCCCGTTCTCTCCATAATGTCACGTTCCCTTCAGGGCTGCTGTTGCCTAGACCATTGGGTTGGAACTTTGCAATCATTTTATTGTGGTGTCTGCCCTGTTTCATAGCAGGAAAGCATCACCTTCAAGCATTGCAAAAAGGCCTGGGTTTAATTTTCTAGAACACAGCCTAAAGAAATGAAGGACTCTGTCTCCCACTATCAGTCTCCATGCAATAATCTCATAATCTCCTGGTTATGAAGTAAACCCTTGGTTTTCTTTAGAGAGGAAGGAAACGGCATATTTTAATTTTTTTTAGTAATTTCTTAAACCCATTTGTGAAAAAGTGGAATTTCATCAGAGGGAAGGCGATAGTGTTAATGTGTTTCTTCCCCTGCCAGATCTTACTGCCCGTAACCCAAATATTTTGTCCTTACACTACGCTGTTTTTCATAACCAGTTTTTTGTGGATCTCTCCTTTAAATAGTCCATAGGCCCCTGGAAAGAAAGGCTGCAAACTGAAATCCACTAACCACAGTTTCTTCATATCAAACAAATAGTTTCAAATGATTCTTTAAGATTATTTCCTTCCAGGTTTTAACACAATAATACAAGTTTCCCTTGGTTTCAGAGTATTATCGGAAATAATCTGATTTATATTTCTATTCTGAAAAGCAAAACACATTACATAGTAATAACATATCTCCTTTGTCTCAGGAATCCAAATAAACCTTGTTCTCATTTTGGGACTATGTGCATTATCAGCAGCTCAATATTGAAAAAAAATATATTCGTAAGAGTGTTAGATATTCACATATGTTATTTATATACACAGAATAAAATTTTAGGAACTCTCCATTTGTAACCTAGAAGGATAGTTAAACATGACTCATTCTGTAGTTAAACTGAGGGAATATCTGGCAAAAAATTTGATTAATTTAGAATTGACATAGGTTTTGCCCTATCTTTTGGTATGTTCCTCTTTCTGAGAGACTTTAACAATGTATTGACACCCAGACATATTCAGAGGAAAACGGTCATGTCCCATGTTAAGAGACTAATTTTAAAAGAAGGGGAAAATTCTCATGACTATAAATATAATAATCCTTTCATTTCATCGGATGGCAGTTGTTTTCAATCTTTTTTGTTCCAACCTTTTTTTTGCAGAATGGTGTTAATCCAGTGGAGGGATGAGGGAGATTATATTGTTCTTATGTATTCAAAGTTTCAGCTTTTAAGTGATGAATGGATGCAATGCTCTTGAGTGAAATGTGGAAGAAGCATTTATTCACAGAAATTACTCCTTTGGGATTCTTTGTGGTTCTAGAGGTCCAGTGCACATCCAGTTGCAAGAATAGAAAATAGAATGAGCAGAAATATAGCAGGTGAAGCTAGCAAGCAGGAGTGAATGGGCAGGAGAGCTGATTCAAGGTCTACTCTGATCTACCGATGGCTATGGTCAGGAGGCTGAGAATGGCACTGATGCACCTAGTATCACAATAAGTGTCCCATGGGTAACTTGTCAACGGAATTTTATAAAAATACTATGCTTTGTGCCTTTTAAAGTAATACCTGTGTTCTAGAGTTAGTAATACCTGCTGTTAAAACATAAGAAAAATTCTCTCTTACACAGTTCTCTCTCATTAAGAAAAGATGTTTTTGTGACTAGATCTTTATGGTTACAGTTGATTCTAGTTAGAAACTTACAACATGCAGAATTCCTATTTTATTTTTCTCTTGGAATAGCACACTGTAATCCCCTGGCAACCTCATTTTCATCTGAGGACTGCATATGCTAATGCTGAGCTTTATTTGAATGGAAATGCTCTAAATTTTCCTACATGAACAGTGTAGTCTTTGAAACTCTGAGACTGGAAAGTATTGCAGAGAAAGCTGGAAAAGTTCTGTCTGGGAAGGACAGCACATTTTCTTAAATGTGTTTAAGATATTAAAATGTGTATGCTTTCTTCTAAAATAAGGTTTTTCTATTGCATTTTACACAAAGAAAAGTACCTATATTTATTGGTACGGCAATGAATTTTTATTTGACTTCAGTTAAGCAGTATTATTAACAGAGTATAAAGGATGGAAAATTCTTAAACCAGAAGCAAAAGACATTAAACATCTGTCAACCTTGTTGAGCTGCAGGTATATCAGAAACCTTTTGTGTTGGGATCCTTGGATTAATTCAACCTGTATAACAAACCTCCTATGATCAGCAGCAGCTGCTGAAGCGCCTGGCCTTCTCTGGAGTGTTTCAATTGAGGCTTTGGGCTGCTGTGCAAAGGGTGCATCTTTCACCATCTGCTCTCTTTCCTCTCTTCTTTTGGTGTTGCACAAACTGTTTTGAAGGAGAAGGAGGTAGTAAGAAAAAATGTATTGCTTCCCATTAAAGTGTTGTTGCCCTTTATGTAATTAAGAATAAGAAAATACAAAAAATTCATCCATGATTTTTGCCCAGACCCAGATCATGAAGGCAAACCTATTTGCATCATGTGCTTCCCAGCAAAATCGTCTGTTTTGATTTATATTCCTGATTTGAATGGTATAATGAATGCTTGGTCTGAATAATATGCAGGACAACTACCAGGTAATGTTTAATCCATCTACATGCATGGAGCCAATTATGCCTAATGGATTATGAGATGAAGGGCTTACTGCAGTTCATTTCCTAAAGCATTGAAGAATGGATTTGTCTTTGTTTGCCTTCAAAGTGTTAGTAGCTACTAAGGTTATATGATGAACAGTTGTTTTAAAAAGAAAAAGCAAAGAGAAAAGCTGTGCTCTATGAAATCTGCCTTATTTTTAGCATTCCAGGAAATCATACAGTGATTTTGACTGAAAATAATCCTCATGGACATACTATATAGGGGATTGTTTCTACAGACAATTTCAATTATTTTCAAATGGCATTGCATTTTACAAAGGCATCTTGAAAACTAGTACTTCAGGTCAACAGTTGTACCGTAGTAAAGAGGTCTTACCCTGAGGTTGTTCTCCCTCCTTCAGCTAATTTCCACTCTTTGAGGTGACTGAGGTGTGTAATGATACAGCTTTTAACCTGGTTTGTGCAAAATGGACAACATCTGTAGCATACTCTGTCTCCCTGAGAAACCTGCCACCTGAAGAAATGTCTTTGGTTCGTTCTGTTTTGCGCACAGGTAGGTATGTATGCTGAAGTAAAAGTTACAAAAATATGAATCCTTTATGTATAACATACTCCCTTAATTTTTATCTGCGTATGTGGATCTGGACTACTGCTGGAAATAGGAGACAAAAGTGGCAGCTGTGCTCCGGAGAGCAGGGGCCGAACACATGCTTTTACACTTTCTAAAATACAAAAGGTTCTGCTTGATCTTTTTTTTCCTTTTGCTATAATTGCTACGCTGCCCTATGTGGATAATGGCATTCACTGGTCACTTCAGGGAACTGCTTTGTATTTTTGCCCTTCTGGTTTACAGCAGCAGCAGTTCAGCAATTTTTCCATAAAAACAGTATGTGTCTGTACACACACACACAAACACATATGTATACACACGTACATTTTAAAAAAATTTATATATATATATATGTTTGATGCCTGTCTCAGCTACTGCAACTGTATACTACAGCACTTGTGAAAAGTGAAATTTCCAATGTAAGTATTAAATATGTTATCAATAGCTAGTAAACCAGTAGGAAAATTAAATGTTAGGGAAAACCCCAGGAAAGCTAATTGAAATATTCACTTGAAAAGGGAGTATTTTCTGTTCAGAATTCTACAGAACATGAGTTGAAGTGTTTTCAGCAGTGAATTGGGTTGTTAACTGGTTTAATATAGCATAATCAACAGATTTGAAGCTTCTCTGGTTCATACCCTATTCAGTCTCTGCAGCCTTTAGAAATCATTCACTAGCAAAGTTGCAACTCTTATGCAATTTAGTGTCATTCTTGACTGACAAGGCAAATGCTTACTTTATGGAGGGGCAGTCATTAAAAGAAAAAAACGGAATCTGAGTCTCATTTCTCCTTGAGAGTATAAGTGGGTTTTTTAATATACACTTGATGTATTTGACCTCTTCCTAAGTGGGTGCTAGCAGCTTTCTTGACATAGATTTTTTGAAGGTTTCAGTTTCAGTGACCATGACTTTCATTCTTTTTATTCCTCCTGTACATGTGCAAACCGTTCTCACGTGGCAGTACCTTCACAAATGAGAATAGAATCCATAGGTGGCAGGATCTTAAAGTGCTTCACTCGTGGGAGGCCTTATACTTGTAGCTGAACATATTCTATAAAAGCTTCATTGGGAAACTCATGAACAGGTTTGTAAGTGCAGAAATAAACTTCCATTTGGCAGACACTAAACAGGGCACTAAATCAAAACAAGGTAAACATCCACAACTACCTGTAAAATCATCACCCTGTGGTATTTCTAAGAAACTAAACTAAGGAGCTGCTTTTTTATTATCATCGGTTGCTACTATTATGAGTCTTTCTTGACTAGAAAATTGAAAATAGAGAAGGTTTTATGGCTTCTTCACTTACTTTCCTCTACAAAAGTCAGTATAACATAACAGTAATGATGTATATTACCATCCATCTTTCCCCTACTGGGAAAGATTTGGAAATCGGTAGGTAAAAAGAGATAGGACCCTATTGCAGGAGGCTGTTGGAAGGAGCCTGTTGTGATTATGAAATACCTGGGAAATTGGATCAGATTTTTGAAAGTATGAATTTAAATCAGTGTCCTTGCCATGACTGTGTATGGAACATTTCCAACAGCACACCCCAAGTCTTAGATGTTATATACAGGATATGGCTATGCACTTCCTAGACAAAAGAAACAGTTTGTCTCTCTTTAAAACAAGCCTAGACTAGGAAAAGTCATTATTTTTTCTTCTTTTTTTCCTTTTTTTCTGAGCACGTCATTCTTTTGACACCGACTGCACGCTACCTTCTGTTAACCCAGTTTTATTTTCGTACGAAATATCTGAACCAGGAGTTCTGTCTGGTACTAGCAGAAAATGCGGTACATTTAATATTCTGAAAATGAACTTAGAATCTCCTCAGAACCATTTGACATCCTGGATGCTGTGCCAGATCTTCCTAAATGTAACACTGGAATGAAATACATGACCCCTAAGGTAGTATACAAGTAATAGAAGAAATGTAAGAAGTTGCTTGTTATGTATGATATTTCGAAATACTCAGAAGGATGTAGATAAGGGAGGTGTATTGAACTTGTATGTCTGATCTCTATGGGCAAAAAAAAAAGGAATAAATTCAGAAAAGCCATACTCCGAGGATTAAAAAAACCCCAAGCCCTAATGCTTTACATGTGAAAAATCAGCTTATTCTTCAAATGCTAATTAAAAATGCTGTCTGAGGACAGAACCGGCTGCTTGAGAACACTAGGACTGGCAGGGTTAATTTGTTTTTATACTTATTGCCATGCAGAAAATGTTGTTATGGAAACCAAATATATGTTATTTCTTAAATAAATATTCTCTCAAGGCCTCTGGAACAGAGGAATGAAATTGAAGCTATTAGCGTTATTGTTGCTGTTGGCTGTCTGAAATCCCAAAGCTGGAATTCTAATTGAAAATCCAAGGATTTGGGCTTCCTGTAAAAAAGTAGAAATCCAGTACCATTGTTATCTCCTTTTAAACACTATGAAAAACTGGGAATGTGTCTCCAAGGTGCCTCTGCGTAAGGCATCTTGAGGATTTTCCTGATTTGGGAAGCCTGCAAGCCAAGAATAATTTATGTCGAAATTCACCAGTTGAATTTTCCATAGAATTTTGGTGTCTCTCAAATGTTTCCTAAATCCAGCTTGATATAGATTGATGTTGAATAGGTTTTCTGAATAGATCTGCATCCTCATGCTCATTGAAAGAACCCGTGCTTGGTTTGTAGGCTTTTTGCCTTTAATCCTGTGCAAACTCATCAATCTCCAGAAGTCAGACCAAACCTGCAGGGCATTTTCTAGAGAAAATTTGCTACTCTAGAAATTTGCCATTTGTATCTGTTATGGTACATAAATAATCATGATGGAAAGGGGAAACTTGAAGGACATTTCTGATTTTCTGATGTTGTAAGTAGTGGATGAGAAAGGTATGGTGACAATCAAGGCTTGGTCTGGGATATATTTTCAGGCAATGGCACTGGTGAAGCATGACTGATGACTGATGACTGAACTCATCACAAAGACGGGACTTGTCACTTGAAATTATCAAGGCCAAATTGCTTCTTTCAGAATTCTGTGGTTTATTCATTATGGAGATGGAGAGGCCAGCCAGGATTTATGACTTGCATTAGTCCTTCCTGAGAACAGGTTTTATGGCCTTGAATCTGTTTCATTTTCCTTTTTTTCATGAGCCATAAGCATCACAGAATTATTTATTTTGCTATTATGCACTAGGAAAACTCATTTAGAGAGCGAATGCACTGGAATCCAAAGCCTTGTATAGGTATCTGTTACATCAGGAAAAAAAATTCATAATGTATTTTTTATGATGCATAATTTGGTTTCGGATAGTCTTCATTCATGGAAACAAAACTCAGAATGAAACTGTCAGGAGCTGTCAATATGTTTTGCAGAGTTATATTAAAACCAGCAGCTGTAATCCTTAAATTATTAGAGGAATATCCTTCAGAAGTGGGGAGAAAAGACTTCATCTGTATTATCCCTGCAGTGACAAGAATTCCATCTCTAGTTCCAGACATCAAAAATTAGAGCAAAGCCTTACAAAGGATTCAGGAAAGAGATGTGAAACACCTGAAAGCTATAGAAAATATGGTTCCTAATAGTAGATTGAACTTTATTCAGTGACTTTTTGGGGGAAAGATTAAGAGGTAAGATGAGCTTCATTAAAGTCTCCCTACTGAGAAGGTCTGAAATCTGACAATGTCCATACATTTTATTGTATTTTTGGTTTTTTTTTATTTTTGAGCCGCAGCCTTAGCTAGGTACTTAAAACATAGTATATTACATCACATCACAGGAAGTAGTTTAGTCTTTTAAATCAACAATTCTCTGACCCCCATGCCAACAAAAATTCAACTGCAGTAGTGCCTTGTAGAATATATTAATTTTAAGCAGTCTTTAGGTTCTTTGCAAAAAGGTAGCATATTAAGGATATTTTCAGCGTAAGAAGCCCATGTTAGTTGCTTCCTTCATTAGAAGTAAGTATTTTTTTACCGTATGGTAATATGTCAGTAGAATCAGAAGTGAACATAGGCTGTTTCAGAATTCATCGCCAGATGTTTTGCATTATCCATGTAAACCTTTGTAGACATTTCCTTGAAGTGCAACTGTGATGTTAATTTGTTTTCATTGGACTTGTAGAGTAGTAGGCCAAAACAGTACGCTGAAGCAGAGTACTTTCTCTGATATTCTTTACACTGATCTAGTTAGTCATAACATGTTTTGCTTTAAAAGTCTCTTCGTATTTGTTCCAATTCCCTTTATATAAAGTCTCTGCTATAATTTTTAGGGATAATGAAAGTGTTGATTATAGGGGTATTTTCAGGTTCTATAAACATTAATATTATTCCACATTTGAAAAGCTAATACAAAAATGAAATCCATCAAACAAGAATGTAAATAGGAGAGTGAGTTCATGCTTCAAGAGTATATAAGCAAAGCCATATCATCTCTGATTTGTCAAGCATAACTGAGTCCCTCAGGGAGATTATGCCTGGCCAGTCATTCTGGTGAATATGCAGAAATACTGAGAAAAATATCTGAAATAACTGGTCTTGTTTTGGTACGGTTTTGGGTATTCCTTTTTTTTTTTTTCCTTCAGTTTTTGCTGGTAACAATCTATCAAATCTGATTAATTTTAAATCACAGCTTGTATGAAAACAGCTTTCCCTTAGCTTTAGATACCAGACTGCTTCTGTTCCTACCTTAAATTTCTGCAGTCATTTTTCTTTTAGGAAATTGTTTTGAGTATTACCCATCAGATTGCAATTTTGCAAAATGGGATGTCACATCTTCAAACAAGCTTCACTCTGTAAAACTGTTTCCAGATTCATATTTTAGAACCTTTTATTCATCTTTAACTCTTGAAGGACCTTTGCCAGCTGTCACTGTCAGCTAGGGATCACTGTACTTGACAGTCACTGTCAGTTCTGAGGAGATGTAAATTCCTGTGCCATATTTCACAGGCTGAAAGACCCAACATGTCTTAACTGTGGAATAAATCAAGGAGTAAAAACAACCACCCACATGCACAGTAAATACTATTTCTGCAGAAAATAACTTGCCCTACTTACTATCTAAAATAGTCACAAATATTTAATGTGCAGCAAGATTAAAATAGCTTGAAGTGACATTTGGATGGCATAATAAAAGGGGTGGTGAAAGGTCTGTATAGTCTGGCTTGGTGAGAGATTCTGTGCATGAGAGAAGCACAAAAGTATGTGGAGATTGTTGTTGACTGATGGAAGTAACTACTCAGCTTTTTGAGAGGGGATGCATTTTCAATGAATCCATCTGGTTTTTTAAAGCACTGGTGAGCAGTAGAAAGGTTACTAATACTTATAACAAGATTATTGAAAGAATGGTAAGATCAGGATTTATTTTAAGTTAAAAAGTAGAAATATTAGAAATATTAGAAAAAGCCACCTGGCTAAATAGCGTATTCATATCCTAAATCATAGCTTCTGGTTTCTGCAGTGAAAAGTAATGAATAATACTGCCTTTGTACTATTTGCCAAGGAATTTTTCTCAAATCTGCAGTAATTAAATAATTTGGACATGTGGTATTGTAATACTAATTGGTGTTAATTGGTGGTTTTAAACAGATATCTATTGTAATGGTATTTGACCAAGAAGCTCAGAATTCAGTAAATCATCAGAGAACCAAATTATTTGAGAAAGACTCTAAAATCTTCACTAGGCTGACAAATTAAAGGACAAGACTGATTCAGAATTACATAATTGTCAACCATTTGGTTTTTTCTCAGCTGAAAACGGAGGAAAATATTATAAGCCAATACAATGCATTGGATATTTAATATGATCATAATTTTTGAAAACTTCCTAATCATAAGAACAGGTTGAATAAGTTAGACTGGTGGAGGATTTGGGAAGGATTTGGGATTTGGGAGGATTTGAAGGATTTTGGAGCCAACTGTACAGCTTTATTGCTGGTCAGAAAACATCAACAGCCAAATCAAATTGTTAAGTCTCCTGAAGTGTATCCATGTTTCTGTGTGCCTTCATGTCTGTGTATATCTGGAGAGAGAAAAGGAATTATACTCACACATGTTCAAGTGTTTCACTTTTTATATATATATATATACACACACATAGAGATATATATATTCTGATTTTTTTTTCTGAGTTAAGGTTTGTAGGATGTTTCAGTATGTTTCAATGTTGTTAAATCCCTCTGTTGGGATAGTTTCTCAGGGATGCTGGAAGACACAGGCAGAGCAGAAGAAGCTCACAGATTATTTCTTCCTTCCTCCTTTCTGTTCTAACTATCATGGAGGAGGAGAATATGAGAGGGAATGGTGATCTGAACTCTCAACACTTTTCTCTAATTCTAATTTTCTTCTGGTTCTTTAATCTATAGGTTTACTGTGGAATCTTGGAGCATTAGGGATGCACATTGCCACTCATAAAGTGATGAGGTTTTTTTCATTTACTATGTGACTCTTGATTTGTGTGTTTGTATAAAAGTAAGGACTAATCTGGTAAAACCTCTTTTCCCATTTAGAATCAGACAAAAGAGTCAAAACTGCTATTTCTGAAGCTTTTGAGGAATACAGTAAACCTAAGAATTAATAGGGGAAACTTTGTTAAAATTTGATTCACTGTTTTATGAATGGTACCTCCTGGAAGCAAAAAGGAGCTTAAAATTCACGACACCAGAGCTGATATTTGACAGCAAGAGGAACTGCTGAGACTGGTAATGAGAAATGTCTGATACCAGTAACCCAACAGGCGATAGCTGAGTTCTAACCTTTGCTTACATTTTCATCTTCAACCATGTATTTTCTACTCAAGATGTAATCCTAATGTGCTGAATTTCAGCTCTTCTACTTCACAATATTTTATATTTTTTTTAAATTTACTTTTTTCACCAATGCTGCCTTTTCCTGGTCTTAAAATTGAGAGCCAGACACGGTTAAAGGGAAAAGGGGTTTACGTCGGTATTTATTTAGGATCCTTGGTGCACCACACCATCCGAGTGGAGTGCGCCGAAGTGCACACCGGAACGCCCCGGGACGAACACCCCACCGACCGCCCACCGACCGCGATAGATCGTGTATACAACTTACAGGCCCTGCAAATGAGCACATCTATCAAAGATTCCCCAATGAGAGACTCGAATGAATCCCCCATTCTGAGGAGTCTCCCCCCTGGATGGGCCTATCTTAGTTTACAGGATGTGTTCTAGAGAGGACCTTGGTGTCTGGGGCTGTCTGACCCTCAGACGCGAGGCTTCCAGGATGCTTGGTCTCCTGGCTTAACAGGACACAGGGTATCAGACTTAGGGGATTACAAGTATGTGGGCTAAAGGCACTAAGGATATATATAAAAGCTATATAAAAGGGTATATAAAGGGGTAGATAAAAGGGATATATAAAAAGGCAAAAAATCATCCTGGCATCACTAACTATTGTATAACTAGCAAATTAAGCTCTCTATGTTGTATGTGGAGACAAGAGGGGCAGCCTGCTATCTGAGGGAACCACTTTTCATTTTCCATGGAAATAAAAACCAAAACTATTTCAGTTCCAAACCTGAAATACATGTGCTTTCCCCACGCACACACAGCGCTTTAGTGACTGGAAGGTTTATTCTGTTTAGAGAATCAGAAGTATTGCAAGCTATGCACAAAACTGAAAATAAGGAGAATACTCTTTTACTTCCATGGAATTATTTGTTACCTGGAGGAAATTAGCCCTAAGATTTGTGGGCTGAGGAAAAGATTGACATTTCTTTTTCTGTTTCTTCCTCGTCACACCGAAATGACAACTTACTCAGCTTTTAAGGATGAAACTCTTACATCCTAGAATCACAGAATCATATGATTTGGAAGGGACTTTAAAGACCATCCAGTTCCAACCCCCTGCCATGGTAAATAGTGAAACTTTAATAGGCTGGCATTACTGATTAATAAAAAGCTGCTTCTACAGGCCAAGTATACTGAAACATAAGGCCAACTTAGTCCCAAATGAGCAATCTTCATGCTAAGACTACTCTGCCACAAATTCACAGATCTCTTATTGATGTCAGTGGAATTTCTCTGGCAAACTAGAATAGTATCGGTCCCTAAAGAATTACATGATTTAGATACCAAAGGACAACTAATAAAAGAAACATGTAACAGATGAAATAAATTAATTATTTCACAAACGTTAAGTGCCTTTTGCACTGGTGAAATAGATGTAAATTGAATATGATATCGATTTTGAAGTAAAAATCCAGATAAGTTTTTTCAGAGAAACAATCTGAAGATATTTGTGCAATTATATTAACTAGCAATTAGAGCATGAACATTTAGTTGTGAAAGTGAAATAGAGAAGATTGCTAACAGTTTAAGATATACCCAAAAGGAAGGACGCAGGCCTTTCTTTTCCCCCTCTGATGTGTTTTTCCCCATTATCACTATTTAAAACACTGATGACTGTGTATCACAACCACTGCTCTGTCTCCTCCTACCTTTTCCTGACCTATTTATTAGGGTGCTGGCAAATTTCCAGCCCTCTCCAGCAGTGATAATTCATTATCTGTGTATAGAACAGGGCAATCTATCAAGCTGTGAGATTAAATTGGCGATGAGAAAGTATTTTAGAATTTGGATCCAAATTGCAAATACATTTTTATTTAAAGTTCATTTTGAGATGAGATTTAGACTTAATTTTATCCATCTGTAGTTCAAAGTTTAAAGTGAAATTACCATAAGCACATTCAAATGCTTCTCTTTCCATTTTCTCTTTTATCAGCTGTCACAGAGAATGCTTCTTTGAACAGAACTACTTATCAACACCGGTCAGAACAGAATTTATTTTTTTTAATTTGTTTTCAATATGTTCCCTATGTTTCTCAATTTTTTAAACAAAAAATCCAAACAGATCTGTTAGAAAAGCACTTTGGAATTAAAAATATGTATTCCTTTTCAATCAATTTTGACATCTTTCAAGATTCCTTATTATTTTTAGAAAAATCTGGATTTGTTTCTCTGGGGAAAAAAAAAATAAAAAAAGAAAGGAAAAAGCTAATATTTGAAGTGGTTTTTGGCCTTGTAACAACCTGGAAAAAAGAAGAACATGAGTAGAAAATGTATCAGGCTAGGAGCAATGATGCTACTTATAGCATGATTACTTTGGAAAATATTGAGCTGGAAAAAATTTTATGTTACTGGAAAACATCTGCAGTTCTGTGAAAGGCAAATAAGAAGGAAAACATGAAGAAGAACCCCTTCTGGTCTTGATTATAGTAGTAATGTCACTAGAATAGAATCAGACTTCTACTACTACTACTTGTTTGGAAGAAAAAAAAATCAGTCAGCATTAAAATCAAACAAAAAACCCCAAACCCCCAAACAAATCAAAACAACAACAACAAAAAAACCCCACAGAAAACAAACTGCATTTAGAAGAATTTTATAAAAATTTCTAGATACCAAATAATGGAAAATTTGCAAGAAATCACAGGACCTATTCTTGTGTAAAATCCTGAGTCACATTTTTCTGTAACAAATATGAAAGCGGTTGCACACCATTTTGGAATTCACATCCTTTATTATTGGGAAAAATCCTTATTCTACAAAAATATCACAAAGGATTACCAAAATCCAAGCAGCTTTTTAATCAATTTAATAATTTAATAATGTGGATATGATTGATTATTTCAATACCCAGTAGGTTAAGAAATAGCTTTTGTAAGAGTAAGGAGCAACTGATGTATAGAACCAAAAGAGTGGTCAGATGATACGAAAGGTTAGGTCTTTATCTCTGTTGGAATAGAAAGTGTGGGCTCATAGCTCCCTAGGTATTTCATAGGCTGGTTGAATAGCCACTGACCTTTAATTTGTTTAATTTAAGTTTCCAAATATTAGGCTGAAATTTTGTAGTTGAACAGGAACTTAGTCTTGTATTTAATTTATTATATTTGTTCAGCTGTAATTGCTATCCTCAACTCTGCCATCTCCTCATGTGTAAGGGATTAAAGCAAGCATAAAATCAAATGATGGCTACAGACACTCTTTTGACACCCTCACTAATACAATATAAATCTCTTCAAGGAAAGGGTTCTATTGAACAAAGGTATTATTTGTAACCTATAAAGTACATTAGGAAAATTCCTACTGCCACCTGCAATATTTGGGGATTTGTGGCTTAGAGTGACAAGACAGAATAAATGCTGATACATTTCATGCTTTGTGATGAATGCCATGGCATAAACCACGTGTAAATCCTGTGGCACTACCTGTCCACCGCCTTAGTACCTATAAGTATAATTTGTGCCGTTTCGAAATTACTGCAATACAGGCTCCTGTGGCTGTGAAGACAATTCCAGTTTCAGACAGTGCTTTCTCAGCAGTGTTCTGCGGATGTCAACATTGCCACAACTCCGCATCAGTTCACTAAAGCAGCACTTTTTAGTGAATTACTCCAGGTTGCTGTTGGAAGAGGCTCTGGAGCTTGAGTAAAACAATTGTGTTACTCGAATCAAAATGCTGGATGTGGTGATAACAGCAATGACTGAGTTTACCTGTTTACCTGTTAATGGTGTACCTTATTTGAGATAATAACTTTTTTGAAAAGACATGGAGGTTCACAGTTCCTCTCTGAACTAAGCAGCTGTGTGTGGCACAATAGGTTTTCTGCAAGGCCAACAACAGTTTGCAGCCTACTACTAAGTTCAATGTACTTAAGTGGTGAAAGTGACATTTGTAAAATGATTTGATAGTTTCTTGCAATAACACCGAAACTGAGTTCTGATTCAGTCAGTGAATTGCCCTTGTGTTTTTCTATATTGCATTAGATTTCTGTTGCAGAGCCTGAAGAAACTCTCATGCTTTCATAAAGCTACAAGTCTGTGGCAGATACTGACTAAAATAAACAGACCCTCATAACTAAAGCCTGCACCATTTTTCATAGTAAGGGATTCTCTGCAGATGCTGATTTATTGGAGACTTAATAATTTTGTTTATAATGGCAAACTTGAAATGTTTGCAATAATGTGGTTAATGAAAATCATCAACTGCATCAAATAACATTATTTTAAAAATCGGTCTTTAGTGAGGTTGTGTATTCAAAGATCTTTTGTTCCGTTGCTTACTGGAATAAATCAAGGAAGTGTTTATAATAAACTCTTATTCCTTATTGCTATTTCTAAGAATGCTGGAAAGGTTCACAAAGTGTTTGCGGTAAACATTTCAGATGACTCTGTTTTGAGAGCTATTGTTGAACCTACATCACTTCTGCTGGTTAACCCAAGGCAACTGTCACTGTTTTTTCTTCCAGTTCAGTTGATCACAGGCTGAGATGACTCATTTCTTTGTCTATCTTTAAAATGCGTTTAGAGCTTTGAGAAAGACTTACGGAACACCAAATCACAAAAGAGAGAAATATATTTTGAACTG
Source organism: Mohoua ochrocephala (assembly GCA_013398855.1). Lineage (NCBI taxonomy): Eukaryota > Metazoa > Chordata > Aves > Passeriformes > Acanthizidae > Mohoua > Mohoua ochrocephala. The sequence continues at coordinate 392 of VZTA01023097.1, read as the reverse complement.
TACCATCATATCTCAAATATTTTCCTATTCTGAAATCTAAAGAGAAGGATCTAGTACTATAAATTCATTTATGTGCAGTCTTTTACAACCTGCTGAAGAAATGGTTTCACATCGTGAAACTAGAGAGCTGCTTCTAATTTCCATGTCACTTCACATGATGATGTCATTCCCTTGCAAGAGAAGTAATTTTTCTACAATAACTAAACTCTTAAGTGTATTTGCTACATACTCCAGTTATTTTTTTTCAGCTTCAACCTGCATATTTCAACTAAGTGGAATATTTGAAAGTCTTATTTAGTACTCATGCAAAACCACAGATCTGTCAAATTTTCATCTGTCTTGTGGAATGACAGAAGCTTTGAAAATATTTTTTATATTATATTATATTATAT
>VZTA01023096.1:4223-23277 GCA_013398855.1 Mohoua ochrocephala | reverse complement strand
TGTCTTTCAAACCAAGACAATCAGTGGGAGGCAGCATGGCCAAGAAATGATGTTATTCAATATCACCTTATGCCACTGCCAGGGGTGGAAGAAAGGGGTTCTCTCTCTTGCTTCGGAGAAGGGAAGGACATCCCTTTCCCTTGGAGTGAGCGAGGCAGATGCAGCAGTGGGATAACGCTGGTCCTGACGGGAGGGAGCGTTTTGGCTGCAGTCAGGTCAAGCTCCACACCCTCTCTTTTGTCCACTTTTGTTATTAATATTGTTGCTGTTACTGTTCGTTTTCTTATCTTATTGTTGTTTCCATAAATTGTTCTTATCTCAACCTGCAATCTTTGTCTTTTGTGCCCTCAGTTCTCCCCTCCGGCCACACACGAGTGGAAGAGGGGGGAAGGGGAAGTGAGTGACCGGAGGGTGGTTTTGGAGTCTTGGGGGCTCAGGGGTGCTAAATTGGGGAATAAAATTCCTAAACCACAACAAATAGAAATTATTTCTCCCTACAAACACAGGAAGCTTGAGCAGTCAGGCATATCTTCTCCATGTCCACCCATGTTGTATTGTGTTTGTGAGCTGCCTTCTCTGCCTTTATTAACACAGGTTCATCCTTGGTGTTGTGACTGGGTCATTCTTGTCTGATACATGTGGAGTCTTTCTACACAAAGCACCATGAAGCACCTTTTGGCATAGATTGAGGCCCAGAGAATGGCATGGAATAAATTACACCACCTTGTCCATTGCTGCGTGAATGTCTTTAGGCACTTGATTTTCAACAACAGACCTTGATTCAAATTTTCTCCATAATTTTCTCCAAATTTTCTCTGTGAATGTGGCAGCTGTATGCAGCTGTGGTGAGCAGAGCTGATGAGAGGATATCTGCCTTGTCTTGGAGGATCTGTGACTGGCATCAGTCCTCCAGTTGCAACGATGGTGCTTATTCCAAGCTGCTTACTCAGGTTTTCTCGGAGGGAATTCAGAAGTTTGTGTATTTACATTCAGTGGGTACTGATTTTATCAACAGTGAACTTCACTGTAATTATACTCAGGGTCCCCAAAGTAACTTTGCATCTTCTTTTTGAAAGCAATAAATTTATATATTCTTGGTCTGGTTTTGCAAAGAGGCAGAGGAGGGAACAACCTCACCAAAAAAAAAAAAACAACAACCCAAAAAAAACCCAAACAAATACACCTTGATATTGCTTCTCTGAAACAAAAGGAGATAACCTCAGAATAAAGAGGTCCTAAAGTTTCTGCAGAGAAGTAAGAAACCTGAAAATATTTGTTTCTGAGGAATTTATGTGGAGAAAGTGCAATGACGCCTTGAATATTGTACAGCACCAAACACAACCTTACTTACTGTTCCAGGTAAGCCTGGGGGTCCAGGGGAACCTGTGTCACCCTGGGGAGAGGAGAAAAATGTAACCAATTATATAAAAATATTCCCAAATAAAACTAAAAATTATCATTTAGAAGATGTAGCATTACCAGATGAGATATAACCCAACCCGCCAGCTCAGTGACACTTCTGGACAGAATTTTTGCTGTCCTTGCTTTGTTGCATGCAGGATTCTCGCTCTGTCGTCTTCGTCCCTCTATGATTTTATCATTGACCTGACTTCACAGGTCAATGAATTTCTAAAGTTGCCCCATCCAGTTTAGGAGATGGAATTTGACTTGCTTTTTAAATTACAGTTGATCAGAATTCTTGGTTGACAAAATATGTTTTAGCTCAACATTTTTCATTGATAAAATAAACCCCATATTTAAGTTTCTAAATCCATTTCTACCCCTAATTTTGAGTTAAAACTATACTGTTGCTGGAGGATCTTCTGAGCACTGGCATTGACCTTCCTGTGGGCTGTACTCCACAAACATCTGTCCCCTGACACTTGAAAGCCAAGAACTACAAACAACACTTGTTAACTTGTTAGGTATAGGAGGTTCAGGCGCCTCATTGATGTCAGCGGACCACCCATGAAAGAATTCCCACCTCCACAGGTGGTGAAAGTCACTGATAAACTGAGGACTGATGGAAGAACCCACATCCTGAATGCTACTGCCAGTGTAATGAGGGCAGTTTTTCACTATACACCCACAAGCATCTGCAAGGTCAGTGCTTCTTCTTCACCTTCATGTTCACAAGGGTTGAATGTAAATTTTGGTGAACATTACCTTTGTCTACGTCTCTCACTTTCACTAAAACAAACGGTGTTGTGATGGCAGAAGCCCACACTGTTCCTTAATTATTGTTCTATTCCCCCACAGACAGGCACAGAAAACTTTTAGATTTTAGTTCCAGGCTCATTTATATCAGCCAGTTATAAAACAAAGAAAATTCTCTTGAATTAACAAAATTATCCTTAATTCCATCAGATTTCATTGCTCAATAAATGATTGTCTCCATCCCACACAGAGCTATTTCTGCTGCTTCTCTTTAAAGTTCAGCTAAAAGTCTTCCAAATTTTCTAAATTTTCTAATCTTCCTCAGATAGCCTCCTCTATCACTTGTCTCTGCGCCTTTGTCTGTTCCCCTCTCACATCTAAGGAAGATCATGGTCATTTCATGACTTACCTTTTCTCCTCTTTCACCTTTCATTCCTGGGAAACCATCTCTTCCTTTTTCTCCCTAAAAGCAGGGAAAGGAAAGCAAGAAATATGCACATTTTGATTTGAATGCATCAGCCTCATTAAAATATTTTACACTTTCAGTTATCTTACCTGTCTTCCAAGATGTAGAGCAAGCAATTAAAAATGTAACATTTTGAAGACGGCTTCAAAAATCCACTGTATTTTCAAAACCAATGAATATCAATTGAGTTCACAGAAAGGAAAGCACCAATCCTAAAATAGCTTGCTTGTACAAGATCCTACTGCCTGATGCAGTTATAAAAAAACAGATTTTTTTTTTTTCCAGTTGGAAAAGAGAGGCAACAGAACAGCAATTAAGACTCAAAGTGGATATTTATATTACTGGGTTTTTTATATAAGCGATTTCTGAATCATCCATTCCCTAGTGCTTATGTCTATATTTTGACCAGGTAATCTGGCCTTCTGAATGCTTAACAAAGATGATGTGATTGTCCTCAAAGTGCATGCACAAAGTTCATTTATCCTGCATCCAAATTGGAGTTAACCGACCTACATTTCTATGATTTTATTTACAGAGCAAATCACAGAAGCATAGAATGGTTTGGGTTGGAAGGGACCTTGGAGACCATTTAGTTTCAACCCCCTGCCATGGGCAGGGACAGCTTCCACTGGACCAGGTTGTTCAGAGCTCCATCCTGCCTTGCCTCAAACACTTCCAGTAGAATATATTCTCTATCCTATGCTCTACAAGACATGTAATGGAGCAAACTGCATGGAAAAACCTCAAGTGATTTTAGATCCTTCTTGATCACATTCAAGCGTGTCATCAGTTATCGGGATTACAGACCACATTTACATGGCTAAATTTACTGTCAGGCCCCTGATCCAAACATTGCCCGATATGAAGATGTCTCCAGAGCTCTGCAGCTACCCAGAGGAAGCAGTAGACATCAGGACTTGCATGGAAGTTAAGCCATCAGAAAATAATTCAGCCATCTGAAGCCTTTTCCAGGGCTCAGTGACAGGGAGGATTTGTGATTTTTTTTGTTGTTACCAATAATTTTTTCAAGTTCTTAAATCAGGCAAATAATTCTAAAAGTGAATCCTAAAGTGCAGTTTACCTCCTCTACTGCCTCACAAGCAGCATGGCATCAGTCACAACCATCTGCATTTAGGATTGACACCATTCATTAGCACCTCTGCTGCAATTAGGAACAGCCACTAGGCAGGGAATACCTTTTTGGGTACTTGGTAACCTTGCTGCTTGCCAATCAGCTGCTCACCACAGCCATCACACCAAGGAAGAACATCACCCAGGGACACTCAAGATAAGTCCTCCTGATGCTAAACAGCCAAAAAAAGATCAAATTGTGGCTCAAAGTCACTCACCTGCTCTCCTTTTTCTCCTCTCAGTCCAGGTAAGCCCCTAGGGCCAGGAAAACCCGCTTCGCCCTGAAAATGAGACAAAGAAGTGTGTGAAATCTGAATTCTGTAGGACAGACCCTGCCTGAGTTTTCTCATAGGATTGATTGTAGATGTAGTTTGCTGAGAGAGAATGAGATTAGTTTGATTATCAAATAATTTCTTAGGTTTTTTTAACCATTATTTAAACCAGCAGTTAAGAAAAACCTCAGTTTTTTGCCTGTTAACTAATGCCACAGAAATTAGGACATATTTTCTTCATGCTGCTCCACAGCAGGACCAAGCAAGCAAATAAAAGCAGATAAAGAAATAAAATCTGACTTTTATTTTCATCTTTAATGATCTGGTGTAGTCTGGAAATGCAAAAACTGCACTGTATTAATCTGAACAGTACAAATGTCACCTGATGTACAGATCTAGAATTTTCTGAGTGCACTATTGCACATTTGGATTTATTTCTGTTCAAACATTACCTTTGAGTTTCTGCTTTATAATACTTGTTATTGGAGAAACTATGATCTCTGTGTCATGTGGTTTCTCCTAAATATATCAAGTACTCTCAAATTTAGCTCCCAGACCCAGTTTGTCATCTGAAAATAACCATGTGGTTTCCTATTTATAATTCTTTTCTATTTGAATTTATAGTGCAAGATCATGAAGGGGATCAGTCATGGACAGGACTCAAATTCACTAAGTCTTGTACAAATACTGAACTCAGAAAAGGTAATCCCTGCTCTAAAGAGATTATCTTAAGTATAGGGAGAACAAAAGATTATAATGGTAGAAGTGCAATGGGTCTGTAGACAAAATCAGGTGAGGAACAAGATGCTGTGGTAACTGAGGATAATTAAGAACATCAAGATGAAGTTGGGAGAATTTTAAAGAAAGTGGCACTTGGTGACAGATGGGAGTGGTGCTTTCTCAGAGCCACTGTGGGATCCTGGCTATCAGGGAATCATAGAATGGTTTGGGTTGGAAGGGACCCTAAAGATCCTCTAGTTCCAGCCCCTTGCCTTGGGCAGGGACACCTTCCCCTAGACCAGGTTGCTCAACAACACATCCAGTCTGGCCTTGGACACTTCCAGGGATGGAAATGACAGTGAGATCCCAGAGATTCCAGAGATTCAGAGAGCAATCAGAGTGCCTAACATTGAAGAAGAAAAAGGAGAATTTGGAGGGAAAATAAAAACATGGTGTAAATTTGGCCTCTGAAAAGGTTCTGAAGCAAAATATCAGTGAGTTTATATGAGGTCAAGGACAGAAAGAGAATACAAAACAGCCAATGTGGATTTGTTAAAAACTAATCATATCAAACCCATCCAGTTCCCTCCCTTGACATAAAAACTAAGCAGACAAGAAGGAAGCATTTGTGTGACGTATCTTGACTTTAGTAAAATATCTGACACGGGCCAACATGACGTTCTCATCGGTAACCACAGAAATGTAATGTAGAAGGGTCTCTGGAGGGTGGTGTACAACTGATTGAAGAAATAGCATTCACACACCTTCTATTAGCAACTTACTGTCAAAATTCAGAGGATATATGAAGTGAAGTCTTCTCAGGGACAGCACTATTCAACTTACAACAGGAAAGAACATTTATGAAACATGTGGAGAACATCGCATTGTGGAGAGAGGGGCAAGCGTTTTGGAAGGTGGTGTTAAAATTCAAAACAGCCCTGTGCAGGGAGATGATTCAGACCAAGGGACAGTGTTCTGGTTGGGGCCTGGCCTTTCACTGCACTTGGACCAAGCCTGCCTAGAAACTTCAAGCCTGGTAGTTTGTTTGCCCAGCTACAGTGAAATGACACCAAGGAAGGGTACAGAAACCACTCCTCCCTTGGAGCCTGATGCAAACTCTCCCGAGGAATCATTTGTCCACGCCACGGTGATCTCCCCTTACCTGGGACTCCAGATAAGGATACTTTCCTGGGAATTCAGTGATACCTATCAGGCAGATTATAAAGACTTTTGGAATAGCAGCAGTACAGTCCAGACTCACAGGGTGGCGTAATTGCTATTAACTTATTAAGTGCCTTATCCCAATAAACCTCAATTTGTGCCTCAGACTTGGAGCCTTATTCCATCAATCATAGAATCATTAAGGTTGGAAAAGACCTCTAAGATCAACAATAAGTCTCATCCACACAACTTCAATCACAGATGCAAATGACATGCACAGATCTTGTCATTGGCAATTGGCTTTCTTGTTGCATGTGGTCACTTTATACTGCTTTGACAGGTAGGTCTTGCAGTTAAGACTCTTTTTCCTGCTCACCTGCTCACCAGGTTGGCCACGGCTCCCAGGTTCACCCTGGAAAAACAAAAGCATATCTATAACATTGTAAGGACCTGAGCTTTTGGAAAGAACATTTTCTCATTAGCAAAATGTGGTCCCTACTGGTCCATGTTGTTCTACCTACATCCCATAAGGCTCTGAAATTGCCTTTTTGATGGCTTGGAAATGCAGACCGCACGGAGCCAATGCAAGGTCCAGGTTAGATCTCCCTGCACACTTAGGCTTGAGAGAGGAGCATCAAACAAGGGTTGGTATTTTGGAGCACCATGAAAGTCAATGAGGGCCATCTGCTCATCCCCCTATGTCTCCTCCAATTTCAGAGGAATCTTACTCTCCTGACTTCAGTATAAGATCTTCCAAAATCACACCTTGGTTGACTCAGTGGATACAGGAGACCATGAAATAAAATCCCTTACCTTAGGGCCAGCTTTTCCAGGAAAGCCTTCCTCACCCTTTTCCCCTCGTTCTCCCTGCAGGGAACACAAGAAGTCAAGACACAAACTCCTCTGGTGTTTGTGCAGCACGTTTGCAGCCAATGGTGAGGAGTATTTTAACTCAGCTCCTCAGGATCAGCCTGAGGGTGTAAATGGAGTCATATGAGAATATGCTTCCTGGAATGCTTTTCCATTCTAGTGCCATTTACAATCACATCTGCAGCACCCTACTGGAGAATTTCTGGAATAACACAATCACTGTTACATTAAAGATGCCCATAGTGAATTACCTGAAAAACAACACCTCCATTCAGTTTCTTCAAACTCTGTGTGGTTAGAAAGTCAGAAATTTTTTTAAAAGAACGTAAAATTTCGGGGCTGTGGCCTTGGTCACTGGGTCCATTATGTAAATACTTTAAAACTGATGTTCCAAAGTGTGTTGTGTCAGCATGGACAGCAGAGGCTGCAGTGGCTGAAATATGGTTACATAGCTGGGAAGTACAGTAAGTACTACAGGGAAGTGTGGATAAAATCCAAAGTTTATTTAACATCAGAAATATGTTATGGGCTCCAAATTCCTCACTTTTATTCATCAATAAATGGGAGCTGGGGACTCTGCTAGACCTGGGCTCAAGTATCAGAAGCAAGAAAACCCCTGCCAATGCAATCCAAGGCAACAGAGGGTTAAGAGCTCTTTTCTTTAATATAACATCATCATCCCCAAAACCTAGTTTGGCCTTTGTAGTCAAAACATGGTACGTTTCTTTGACGCTTATTTGCAGGGGGATGACAAGTCAAGTGTCTCCTATCCCTAAATTTCCTATCTCCCTTCTCCCAGTGCAGAGATAACAGGGGAGACAGCTCCCCTTCCCAATCTGTCATTGGGAGAAGCTTTCAAATGGGGTATAAGAAGTAGAAAATAATAAAGGACCAACTTTCTGCCACACAGACCTAGAGAAGGCTCAGGGAGATGGCATCTCTTCTTTCCAGCCCTTCAGGAAGGAAAGAAAGGAACACCTTTGGAGTCTGCTACACTTCTTTGTTCTTCTTCTTTGTGCCTTGGATACACGTCTTGACTTGCCAGAGTCTCTGGATTTCCTGAATGATTATTTGCAATGCCCAGCTGTGTTTTTCCTGCTTCCCTTGCTTGCTCACCCCAATGATCTGCCCAGGTAAGCGACTTAATCCCAGTGTCTGTGGTGTCACTTGCCTTTAGACCTGGAAGCCCAGGAAGCCCATTGAGTCCATCCTTGCCAGGCGGCCCCTAAACAAGAGGAAATCATAAACTGTAAGTGGCCCGTAAACAAGAGGAAATCATAAACTGTAAGTGCCAGTTCTTTAAATTGTTATCATCAAATTCAACATAAGCGTGCTCAGTTCAACCCTCTTGCCACCCACCTAAGTTTAAGAAAAGAAGAACCCCCTCATGCATTTTGTTTTTATTTTTTTTCCCTACTGTGTCCCAAAATACACAAAAATTCTCACACTGTACATATTTGCTCTGCCCTTTTTTCCAGTATCCCAGTTTTAGTGAATGACCACTGGATGTCAGCATTGTTACAGAGAAACTCCAGTGTAGAGCTTTTATACACTGTGGATCTTTAAATATTTTTTTAATGTATCTTACTGACATTTTAACTTATAGAGAATAAGTCCCTATTATCTGTAGCTATAAAGATTTTCTTTTACATTCATTTATCCTTTTAAATACTGGTAATTTCTTATACAGTACATAGACTCCTAAAATTAAATTATTTAGCACATAGTGACAGAGTGGTTCAGCAAGATAAGAATTAAAATTACTTCCTGTAATGCATTTAAAATGGTGAGAAAAAGTTTTCTTCCCTTTTCCAAGCGTCAGTCAATCCCCAAACACTGCAGGCTGTAGGTGGCATTTCTGTACTAAGTATTTAATAATTCAGCTTTTATGACTTAAGACCCAACAGAAATTGCTATGGTCTGCTAAATCTGAGATTTTAATCATGAGTTATTTGGCCTGATTCAGGAAATTCCAGGTTTGGAAAAACAATATTGTGTCAAATGCAAAAGGAATTTTGCAAGGTATCATAAAAAGAAAATATCATGATCCAATTCCGTAAGAATAGCGGGGCTGCAGCTGGTAAAATTCTTATTCACAAAAGGTATCAGAGATTAATTTCTGGTTTAAAAGTGACAGTATTGGAGCCCATGTTAAAACCTTGTGTGCAGACAAGATGTGGGAAACGAAGCAGACTTGAGAATTAAACTATCTGAAATAATGGAGAGCTTGGAGATGAGGGAAGCAGCTCCTCAACACTTACAGCTGGTCCAGGTGGTCCAGTTTTACCAGAAACTCCAATCTCTCCTGGAAGTCCCTGAGAAATGAAACCAGAAGAAAAAATAAAATCAGTATTTCAGTTCTTTGCAGGAATCTCACTGGGGACTGCTGCTTTCAATTGAAGTGCAGTTTTCCCTTCCACTGCAGTCAAGTCACTGCCATGGGGAGCCCTGGAGACATTGACTTATTCCCAGGAAGCACCGATGTGGTTCCAAGGCTCAGCAGGGAGAAGCTGTGCTCTAGGACCAGCTGTGGCTTTGCAGTGAGAAAATATAAGAGAAAACACACATTGCCAGAGGCTCTAACTCTGTTCCCTCTGAAAGCCATGACCTAAAATTTTCCCCAGCTGTTTTTCCTTCTGGATATAAAACAAAAAACCCACAAGCTTTCTTACCGGTGGTCCAGGCGGTCCCGGGGGTCCAGCAATGCCTGGGGGCCCTGGAGGTCCCTGCAAGAGAGGAAGCAAAGCTAGTTCATAGAATTCTCTGGTAGTGGCTGAAAGCCTCGGGTCCTTCCCTGTGTAATAGGGGCCCTGTAGGAAATGGACAAAAGCGCTGAGCTTTATTTGCTTAACTTCTACCCAAAAAGTGCAAGCTGCCAAGCCAAGGGGCCATGAACGCAGGTAGAACGGGATCTTCTGCTCAAGCCGCTGCTGCCATTGCTACGAGAGGAGCTCCATCCTCCACTCCAGTACAAGAGAAGGAGGGGTTGAAGGCCATCAGTGGCAACCTACAACACAGAGTTTGACCAGTGGGATTCCTTGGAGCATCGAGTCACAGTTAACCTTGACTCATGTTGTTTCAAAGTGATTAATTTACCTATGCAAAAAGATTGCTGAAAGCAACTAATGAATGGAACAGGCTTGTGCTTTGAGCTTGCTTCTTTTGGGAGGGTGGAGGTAAAAATACGAATCCAAGAGTATGGAGAAACGCTGCAGTGACTCAAGTGTTTTAAAACAAAATGTGCCACCATTTTGTTGCTCGACATCAACCTGGTAGGTAGTAAAAGATCCTCACGAATTCATAGTTTGATGAACACATTCAGTTGGAAATATCTTAACATTCTTACTCATCTCCCTGCAACAGCTGTTTCTCTTAGGGAAAATATTCTCTCAATAGCCACCCGATTTACAGAGGGATTTATTTTTATGCATCGAGCAAATTCTTAAATTTGGCTTCCTATGACAAATTTGTTTCCAGCCTTGACAAATCTTAGTATGTTGCTTGAGATACAAAGGTGTTTGTTACTGCCAGCTTCCCCTGTAGACAAGACAGGATTTCTCCTCTGCTCAGAATGAAACATGTGTTCATGTATTTTTTGGATCAGGACCTGAGCAAGCAGCATGAGAAATGGATATATGACTGAGCTGAAATTTTACCCTGGCTGCCTCTTTCTGTCTTTCTAACATGACAATCTCATTAATTCTCACTTTTCAGCATAAGGAGAGTTCTGGTGTGATTGTACTTAAAAAACAACAAAAACCTTCCCCACCCCACCCCACCCCTCTGTAAAGATTTGAAACTGATCAACTGATACAAGACAGAAAATGGCCAGACAGCATTTTCCCTGTCACCATTCAATATTAAGGCATTATGAGTCATGGATCAATATTAGCATTTATGTTTAATAGAAAATGTAGGTGATGAGAAGAAAATGATGCAAAAAAGTGAGGAAAAGGAGGTATTTGGGGCATGGTTTGGCAAAAATGGCAGTTAAGTCATCTCGGAGAATACTCGCAAAATTCAGCCAGGAGCAGCTCAGAGTCTCTCACCAATAGATGGGGCAAAGAGACCAAAAAAGGATCCTGTAGCTGCACTTGCCTCATTGCAACTCAGAACAGACATGGAATTATCCTGTCAACAACACTCTCACTTGTAGAGTGCCTCAAATGTGAACACTGCTAAAACACCCCCAGACAGGTGGGCCTTTGGATGCACTGATGCCGATGATTTAATTCCTAGGGAATTAAATGCGTTTGGGTCCTGCAGTTAAAGATTTTACACCCATCAGGAGACACATGGTCAAGACCATCCTTCACTTAAAAAGGCTTCACCATTCAAGGGAAAGACTCAATAGTCCAAATAAGCCCAGCACAAGAGAAAATACCCCACACAGACACAACTGCGTGCAGACACAACTGCCTGCAGACACCAAGGACATGGAAATTCTCCTTGGCTCTACTCCACCTCTACCAGGCATTGCTGAGAGGCCCTACAGAAGGCATGGGCTCCAAGAAGGGGCTTCCATGAAGAGTGGGAGGAGTACTGGGAAAGAAGGCAAAACTTTAGAAAAATGACAAACTGATTCAGATTGGACTATGTGTAAATTTACTTTTGCAGGCTTTCCTCAACAATTCCATTGGTTCCTTCTTAACAATTCAATTTTGTTCTCTCTCTGTCAATAAGTGAACCATCTCCCACTATGAAACACACATCCCTCATGGCCCTACAACAGGGAACTTCTACCAAGAGGTGAAAAACCCCGGTCAGGACCCAGCCTCAGCCCAAGCAATCCCAGGTATGATGTGAGTCACCCCGCACAGTGACAGATTGGCAGGGGTCAATCTGATCTGAAACCAGTCTTACCCCAGCATCTGACAGCAACCAGCGTAATCCCTAAAATGGGAAACACTACATCCTCCCCATCCCAAATCTTTTTCCCAGTAACTCTTGGTAGTCTCACTATCCCAGACAATTTCTAATTATTCTCATAGACTTTCCATACTCTAGGCCAACCTTATTCAACCATAAGTCCTGAAATGGAATCCCACTGATCCTTCTTCTAAATTGCCACTAATAATTCCATTTCATCGTTCTCCAAGAGATAATTACCCAGGATATCATGCCCAAACTGCTTTACAGGTAGCCTCACCATGTGTTGCACCAACAAACTCTACACATATTAATGGAAAACTGTTCTGATAAAATCTTCCCTGAGATGGACACAGAAAGAACAGTTTTATGGAATGGCCAGCAGTATCCCTTGGAGATGTACAGGGTGTTGGCAGCCTGCTCCAGCTGACTGCACACACCAGTCCATCAACTGTCCTACTGGGCTTCCTGCTTTCTGCACCCTGGGCTACAGCAAGTGATGGGACAAAGTGAAATAAAATGGCAGAAATACACCATAAATGCCCTTTATAGAGCCCTCCCTTTTGCTACTGTGCAGAAAAGTTCTGTTTCACTTGTATTTCAATATCTTCTATCTTCTCCTGACTTCTGAGTGTAATTCAGAGCAAGTAATATTCTTTTTAAATATTAGAATTCACCAAACTGACAGAATCTATTTATGTTTTAAAAAACCCAACACCATAAAACTACAGCAGCAGGACTGTGTGTAATGTTTACCCCAAAAAATCTCATACCATCTGTTTTCTTTGCTTCCATTTTTTAAGTGAATCCAGATTAAAGCACTTGATTTATACAACCACCTTTTTCAAACATTATTTAATGAATTATACACATGAGAGTCCTTATCCCAAAACCAGACCACAGCGTTGTCCTGTTAAAACCCTGAACCAGAAGAAAATAATCACAGGATGTATTTTTTTCTGCCTGGCAAACACTCTGATGTGTGCTTTGTACATGTTGAAGCAAAAACTGATACATGAAATCTTGATTTTAAAACAGGTCTACACAAACTCACTTTGGAAAACAAATGCAAAACATGAATTTTTTTAATAAAATGTTTGGACCAGAATATTTTCAAACTGTTGTTTTGAAACAAAAATATTTCAACTGTTCATTAAAATCTAAAATCAAAATACTTTGTAGAAGTATGTGTGTTATGTGATGGGACGTCTTTAAAAACATTGTGTGGGGTGGATTTTTTCAGGCTTGTGTTTCATCCAGCTCCATTCCTTAGACAATGTAATGCAGCGAGTGCTCAGGAAAGAAATCTGACACTGTTACACTGGAGAAACAGCTGTGTCTGTCCTCCAGAATCCACTGAAGGATGTTCTCCTGTTCCAGTGTGTACCTTGCTTGAAGATGGGCTGGGAAAGGCAGAGATATTAATATTTAGGTTGTGCACTCCCTAATGAGGCTCTGAGAAGGAACAGAAACCTTTGTCTTTGACTCCATCAGTAGATTTCTCGGCCTAAATCTCTTTTCCATGAAAGAAGGGACGACTAAGTCTTGGAGGGAGGTGAACAAATGGCATCCCACAATGAAAACTGAAGTCTGATGGCTTTCCCAGATATCTGAAGGCAAAGCCTGCACAGACATATTTTCTGTGTATTATTCCATGCCGCTGTCTGGATTCTCTTACACTACGACAAAGGTTTAGATAAGCCCTTAACCCATATTAAAACAGATTTTGGTCTGGGCTGTTAACGCAGTGTGCCAGATTTATGAACAAGAAGAAGAGACATGCAGGAGCATTCTGTCTGCTGCCAAAATGAGAGCAAAATGAGTAAATGAGGAGGTGACAGCCTTTCCCCTTCCACTCTCTCTTCTCGTCTCCACTTCAAAGACATTCCCCACGATTTCACCTCTCAGAAAGACCTCACAGACCCTTCCTGTTGGCTTAGTGCTGTCTCCCCTTTATTTACACTCGTTTCCCACCAGAAATGAAGCTGTTGCAGCCAGTTTTGTGGAGCAGCCCACGTGTCCCACTATGTCCTTTGCTACTCCAGTGCTTCACTTCTCCTCCACTGTATCTGAGTGAATTCCAGGATCAGCTCCTCAAATCTGCTTTTCATTTCTCACCCCAGCCACTACTGCTGTGAATTGGAATTATATAATCAGAGAATCATTATGGTTGGAAAAGACCTCTAAGATCCTCGAGTCCAACCATCAACCCAGGGCTGCCACAGCCACCACCAAACCACATCTCTAAGTACCACTTCTTTTAAATAGCTCCAGAGACAGTGATTCTACCACTTCCCTGGGCAGCCTGATCCAGTGCTTGACCACCCTTTCAGTGAAGAAATTTTCCTTATATCCAACCTAAAAAAATTATTACTGAGTTATTTTCTGTAATGCTGCATTAGAGCACTGTGTTTCTCTCTCTGCTTAAATCCTGCCTTACAAATCAATACAAAGGTAAGAGGACTTATAAAAAAAGCTGTTGCTGATCACACTAAAAACCAAAAGCCTGAAGAGCCAACAGATCTGAGCATTTGTCTACAATGCATGTCCTATAGTCAGTATGAGTGACAGTGCCATAATTCACACACGGATCCAGTCCCCAGTCATTTCATCAGGTGGCATTGAAACTGGAGTACCAACATTAAATTCAAAATAAAAGTTCTGTCAACAAAAAAGTCTCTGAACTGTCTCTGCAGCTCTTTAAAAGTACTGAATAAAGCTGACTTTGTACACAGCAGTCTCTCTAGGAGAGTTTCCTGCTTCCAGTGAAAGGCAGTGTTTGTTTAATTTAATCACTTGGTGTAAGCTATGGACATGATCTCTTTTGTCTACAGAGGAAGATTTATTTCCCTATGTGTTCGCTTGGAGTTGGTTTACTGAGTCAGTGCAGCAAATGAGAAAAACAACTAAAAAACCTCCTTTAATGTCTTTTCTTTCAGCACTATTAGAAATCTTCACAGGTGAAGACTGTTTTAATTTATTTTTTTAAAGGTATAGATCTTATTAAAGATAGCTCTGAGCAGTATCTTCCAATTCCAAGCAGCACTGGCAAAGTTTGAATTCAATCTCAGCTTTGCAGCTGGGGCCCACAACCTCTTCTTATATTTTGCAGTATTAACTTGCATTATAAAAAGGACATTAAGTACATTGTGAGGAGATCATTTATTTCCTGAATTACTTAAGAAAAGCTGGGCTTGAGCTCACACCCTACAGACAAGTCTATACTAATGAAATCACTGCCAGCCAAGACCACAATAGGTGGCTTGTACTGGTCTTCCTCTCAGGTCTTACTTACACTACCAGATCACCTAGCAGAAGGCAAGCCTCAATAACAGCCCAGAGGTATTGCAAGGCTGAGGTATGGCATTTTGGTTTAAATCTCAAAGACTTTTGATGTGTTTCGCTGCTTCACAGGTGGCCAGCAAGTACCCACTCAGCTCGGGGAGCCTTGACAGTGGCTCAGTGGCCCATTTGTAGGTTTGTAGCCTGTTTTGAGAGAGCTTCAGGCTCCACTGATGATATTAATTGGGTCTCCATCAAGAGAAGCAGGCACCTGCATCCCCATTCTTCACCCAAAAAAGTGCTTGCATTTGGAGCCAAACCCCAACCTTGGTAATTCAGTGATACAGCTCAGAGGGCCTGAGCCAACTACTTCAGCTGAAAGTTCTTTACAGAAATGCTCATTTTTCAGTCTGCATTTGAACATCCCATTGCAATAAAAGCTAGGCCCGTGATTAAGGTTCCTGGACACTAAAATAGTACAAATAAATAATAACAATATAAACACATTATAAATTCAGGTGTCTGTGTCCTTGCTGCCAGAAAATTGTTCCAGTCCAGAAGGGAAAAAATACCCAGAGTTTCTATTCCATGGCTTAATTATGTCGCAAGATGAACCATTTCTAAAGATCACTGGAAAATAAATGCTCTTTTTGGTGCTGCTGACCAGACAACATGGAGCAAATAAGCACATGGACAGGTTCAGCACCACAGCTGATTTGGAAGGGAAAATAAATATTGAAAATTTTTTTTATATTATAATTTGGTTTGAGTCAGTGTGTGCAAAGACAGACAAAGGTAGGGCTACCCTATTGTCACAAAACATCCTCAGACTAGCAGGGAAGTTGCCTCCGAGATGCTGCTTCAGGGTCTGACACTTAAATTATCTCTGGAATGGTCCTTGAGAGTTGGACTGACTCATCTCAACTGCAGCTCATCACTGGATCACAGAATCACAGAATATCCTGGGCTGGAAGGGACCCACAAGAGCAGCCCTTAAGTCAGGTCCCTTGCACAGCCACCTGATCTTCTGTGGCTTCTCAGTTGGACTGAGCATGACAGCAACGATTTTTCTTGACACAGCCCAACAATAACTTCAGAAGATCTTTCCTGTGTCCTTCAGCAACAATGAGCCTTCTAAAGCTCCTATATCAACCCCGTCCTTTTGTCCATACAGGTATCAACATGGGGAATCAGGTCAGAAAACAAAAGCAGACATAAAGTTAAAATTGCAGAGGAAAGGGAGACTATTTTCACGTCCTAATCTCGTTTATGTGCAGCCAACTCAAACCAGTTGGCCCTCAACACCATGGGGACAGCACAGAACAGCTGACACAGGTTTCCATGCATAAGTTGAATGAATATCTATCTAACTACAGTATAAGGAAACCACTTTTCTTCCTGGGCATTTCTGGGGTATAGTCTAATTAAGAAAGAAAAAAAAAAAAAAAAAAGAAAAGAAAATGCTGAAAAAATGCTTTAAAAATCTAATGCCACAAAAAGTGCTGTTAAGCTGAAAAGTAGTTTTGTCACAAAGTGAATGTAAGCATTTTCTTTAAAGAGAAATATGTAAATCTGCAGTAATATGTCCAGAACAGAGTGCCACTGCAGGAATAGGAACAATATTTTACCTTTCGTGCAGTTAGCTTGGAGGAAGAGTCAATTTAAGTATCCCTTGATGGGGCTAGCATTTTGTGCAGTTTTAATTAACATAAAATTTGCTAACATTATTTAGCTTGTGCAAAAAGGAAAATTACTTAATCCTATGTCAGCAATTTCTCAGATACATTTATAAAATTGCTAACACATACATATATATGTTTGATTTGCAGGGAACCTGAGCTGGGAAAGTGTGACATTGTTTAGATGGATACTGTCAGGTATCTTAAAAATAATACATGGATAAAAATCTTCCTCCAAAATGAAGGGGGAAAAAAAACCAAAGCCAAACAAAAAAAACCAACAAACAAACAACCTAAGAAAAATAAAGCAACACAACAAAAGCAGGGAATTTTACTCGATCCAAGAATTCAAGAAGCATTTGGACAATGCCCTCAGGTATATGAAGGGATTCTTGGGGTGTCCTGTGTAGGGTCAGGAGTTGGACTTGATGATACTTATCAGTTCCTTCCAACGCAGAATATTCTATTCTGGTTCTAAAATCTTTTAAATCCATTAGAAATACTGTCTTCATTCTTGCAGGCTGCTGCTGAAATACTTGCAAACTAGATCCTGTACCAAAGAAAAAAGTCTTAAAATACATAAACCAGTATCAAGCGGTGTTTTGCAGGGCAAGGTTCCCAGCTGGACACAAGGGACTTCACCTGCACAGGGTCTCAAGCCCTTGGATTGCCTCTCTGACATCCTCCAGAGACATGTGAACAGCTCATTACATAACTCCTGCCTTACAAACCATTTCTAGATCATTTCTCCTGGTTACAAGGGCATAGATTGCCAGAGCAAATAAATGAGCAATCAGTATCTGCTGTCCAGCAGCGTGCTGCTTGTTACAATACATCACCAACAGCTGTAGCAATGGAAGCTCATCATTCTTCCCCAAACTTTACCAATTATTGAAACAGAATCCTAAAGCCAAAGTCCAGTTTGTTAATTTACTATTGAAAGGGGAAAAAATGAAGTGCTCAGTTTTATTCTGAGCGGTCAGCTCAGTGTGAGGTTGCACCTTTCCTGCTTGAGGACATTCCCATGGATATTTTGCTTATTGCAGGGGTGACCCTACAAAATGATTCAGGTCTGCTGAATTTGTCTGCAAAGTTAGCAAGAAACTAAGCCAGAGGTGCCAGTGCTATTGTAACGCAGGGCAGGATGGGCTGATCCAAGGTGGAGCTAAATCCTCTCTTATGATTCTTAACATGAACCACAGTGTTTTGCCCTTATGATGTTATGGTGCAAGTTGGAGCACTAACTTGCCAAAAGCTTTAAAGTAAAGGAGCTAAGGGGTCATTAACTGAAGACATCCCCCTTCCTCACAAAACACAAATCAGTGATTTCTCTCTACGATGATGCTGCTCTAAGCACAAACAATGGGGAAATCACATCCAAAACACCCCCTTACATCCCTGTTCAAAGATGTTGAAAAACTGTGGAAAGTAAAAGTAATTGCTGTCAGACAAACAGACTTCTTTCAATCACAAGAGAAGTTATTTAGTTCTTAAAAGGAGAAACATAAGCTTCATAAATGGTACAGAGGAGATCACACATTCTGCATAGTTCCAAATCCTCTGCTGCCACGAAACTCTGGTTTTTCCGCATATTATATGAAAATGAAGAAATCATTGCTTACCTGAGGGCCAATCAGACCATTGATTCCTGGGAATCCTGGTTCTCCCTTTTTACCCTGCATGTTCAACAGAAGACAACATATTAGAGAGCAGATCAAAGACTTCTATTGATTTTCCAAAGTCTGTTACCCCCGAACTGGTAAATCAACGTAATGTGGGTACACAAAACACAAAAGCTAGAAATGAATACAACAGACCTGATTTGGAAATGAAGCTCCAGCTGTCTTTGACAGTCCTGTATCTCCCAAATTGTGACTGTCATTTATAAAAATTAAAAATTGGCTTTTGCATGTGACCAGGATAGAGTTTGTTAAGTTCACAGATGGTTGATTGTTAGTGGTCGTATATTTATAAGTTATTAAGATTTCTGTGAAGTTATGAAGTTTTCTTATGAGGTTAGATGTTAACTGTTGAATGTTTGTAAGTGAGAGGTTTCTGTGTTTTTCCCTGTGGAGTTTCTGTTCCCCCCCAGTGACTACAATTTTAAGTTGACCCTATTAATTTAATCCCAAAGACATTATCATATTCTGTTGCCTGTCATTATCTTTGCGTTGGAGTAGAGGCACATTTTACCCTTCCCTTGAGAGAAAAGAAAGGTTAAGTTGGCATTGCATGCCATTTCTAATTTAAGTTTGAGTCCTGCACTAGCAGGACATAATATGTTGGTAAAGCATTTTTATTTGACTTGTCCCACTGTCCCCTTGTTGTTTGGAGAAGTTCTAAGGTTGTTTTGAGTTAGATTAATTTATGATTAAGAGTTTATTTGTTAATGTGAAGTGTGTTAAGTTCTGTTTCAGTTGAGGGTTTCATGAGGGAAACAGGACTTT